>JAXCLQ010026797.1:0-11078 GCA_035584115.1 Cedrela odorata
ATATAAGAACATATTCGGGAAGAGCGGGAACAAATGTAAGTAGATCGTGCATGCATTTTAATGTTTTGAAAATTATGTGATATTCGATATTTGATGAAAATGTGATTTGTACATGCTGGTGCGCCATTGAAATTCTATAAAATGATTAACGAAATGTTTATGAATTTAAATGTTTACACCGATATCGTATTTAGAGAATAAATATGTAATGTTGTCGATGTGTGAAATATTTGAAAAAGAATGTGTTTTATGGATTAGTCATTAGTTATGTTATTCTAATCTAGCCGGATCTCGTATTAAAGGCGAGGTTTGTAGGCTAGTAAGAATTCTGTTTAGCGTGTCGTGTGCGGTTCTGTTATATGTAAATGTGAATGACCGCTTAATACGGAACACGTGATCACATTTTGTAACCGGTTCATTGTGGGTGCAGGTGACATTAATTGACTAAGCTGTTCTGAATATGTTTGTATTTTGAATGAACTTGTCTGAAAATGTATTGATTGTTTAAGCTTTCATATTTTACACTGCATCGACATATAACACTTGCATGATTTACTTACTAAGATGTTTATCTCACCTTTTATTGAAAAATTTATTTTTCAGATAATAGCATATAAGGATGATCGAGTACGCAAGTGAGGATGTTAGGCATATTCGTAGTTTTATTTTGATATATGTAATTTGTAGATTAGCTAAGTAATGTGTATAGACTTGTAGGTTAGTACGAATATTTTTGGATATGAAGTTGATATTCTATTTGTATTATTAAGAGTTGTATTATATGTACACTTGTATGTATAAAAAAAAAATTGTGGACTAGAAATGTTTAAGTTTTGTTTAAATAAAATAATAGTATTGTATATAATGAATGTAAGTATGTATTTGCAATTAGTTAGAAATAGGTGTGACACTTATATAAAGGCTTTATATGCCTTAGTGTCTCTCCTTTGGGAGCTCCTATATTGTTTGTGAAGAAGAAGAACGGAACCCTCCGGTTATGTATTGATTATTGGTAGTTTAATAAGGTTACTATCAAGAACAAATATCCATTGCCGAGGATTGATGACTTGTTTAATTAGTTATAGGGGGCGTAATGCTTTTCTAAGATTGATCTTTGGTTTGGGTACATTAACTCAGAATTCGAAGGGAGGATATTTCAAAATCAGCATTCCGGACTAGATATGGACATTATGAGTTCCTAGTAATGTCCTTTGGTTTGACAAATGCCCCTGTAGCTTTTATGGATTTGATGAATAGGGTGTTCAAGCCTTTTTTGGACCAATTTTTCATAGTATTTATTGATGATATCATGGTGTATTCTCGGAGTGAGCAGAAACACACAGAACATCTTCATCAAGTGTTACAAACATTAAGAGAATGTAAGCTTTATGCCAAGTTTTCAAAGTGTGAATTTTAGCTTTCAAGGGTAACATTCCTCGAATATGTAGTATCCAAAAAGGGGATCAATGTGGATTTTGATGATGTCATGTTAGTAGTTTTCAATATAAAATTGATGATATCATGAAAAGTAAATGTGTGTTTTTGATAATGACCAAAGGTATTGAAATGTTCAGTTAATTTATGGATAATGAAATGGATTTAGACATGTTAAGAATCAAGAAAATTGTATGTGAATAGGCTTGTGATCAAGCTAAATAATTTTATGTGAGAAGTGTGATTTAAGTTCAACAGGATTGATACTTGGAGTTAATGGATCGATATTTTTGACAAATGGATTGATACCTTGATAAAACAGATCAATACACTTGAAGAAGGTCGATACTTAGAAGTGTTAGAGATATGCCCTAGAACCAATCATGTTATACAGTTTAGAGATATCATCCTTGTGTATATATATAGTTCTGTAACTAATTGTAAACTTGTTTACGATTAATAAAATGACTTTTATATCATTTTGCATGTATAGTTGCTAATATATATTGTATCTATAAAAATGCAAAATGAGATCCCGTGATGTATTATGATGTCAAGACTCTATTTGCAAAGAGTTGTAGATATTAGTATAAAGTTTTGATTTGAATACATCTGAATCAGTTCTCGATTAAGGTGATGTTATATAGGACTATAACATTGCATGACTGGTATGTTTGATGCTGTCAAGAATTAGTGTTGGATGCTAATAGTTAGGTGATGAGTCTCATGTTATAAAAGCATAAACATGGGTGATACGTTGGAGAGCGTGTTATTGAACGTAACCAAATGTGACAAATCACATGGGTGATTATCCACAGTCAATGATACGTCATACAGTCGTACTAGTGTACCACTAATCTTTTGACCTGAGGTGTCACGGTTGCCCTTCACACTGAGGCACATCGTTCACTTATGTATATCTCCGGAAAGGTGTTTTGCAGATATATAAATCCTGTATATGATTGAGGTTCTGATCCTATGATTGAGTTAGGGGTTTGACAATACCATAACCCGTACTCGATTGAGAGTCGACAGTAGAGGGACTTTACTACATTCACATATGACTATATGAGTTTATTTGATATTCATTCATTTGTGTCTGGGGGTCATGACGCCTTACTAGAGGTCAGTTATGATCATTGAGAATTTTGGTTACAAAGAGTTGTACCAAAGTGATACAAAGGAGTTCGTATCTACCCATGTCTAGCTCCCAATGAACCTAAGGTGTAAAACCTGTTCTTTGAACTAAAGGGTAAAATAGACATTTCATAATATTCAGTTTCACAAATGCATTATTCATGATTAATTGACACATTAACGAGGCTTAGGTAAACTAAGTCAGCTCATGATATGAGTATAACGAGTTTTGAGTAATTGGGAATTTGGATGATTTGTGCATAAGAAATGTTAAATGATGTTAATTAGTGTTAATTAAAGTATTGTGGTGGAAATGTAGCTTAGAAATGTGAATTAGAATAAGTTGGCCATAGGATTTCATTGTTAAAAATCGGATAAATTGCCATCATTAATTAAGCCTCTAGAAGTGATACGTGTCAATTAAGGAGTTTTTAGATAAGTTTTCCATGAATATTACATTTAATGCATATATGTTTAATTATATGGAATCAAAGAATTCA
Organism: Cedrela odorata; assembly: GCA_035584115.1. NCBI lineage: Eukaryota > Viridiplantae > Streptophyta > Magnoliopsida > Sapindales > Meliaceae > Cedrela > Cedrela odorata. The sequence continues at coordinate 3,072 of JAXCLQ010026797.1, forward strand.
CTATATTATACATGTGTGGTATTATGTTCCGAGAATCCGAGAGAAGAACCAAGTAGGCTTGAGGAACCTTAGTGGGAGTGATTACCCTCCTCTTGTTATGAGTAAATTTATACATACATAAATAATAAATATATGCTTGATATATTATTGTATTGCTTGTGTGATCAAACAAGCTACTTTATAATTTAAAGTGAAATTTGAAAATAATGTATTTTATGTGATTAAATTGATAGTGGGATATTTTTATCTTTGGTTTGCTATTAAATGTTGTTAAATATACATGCTATAATGGCTAGGAAGGCTGGATGTGATTTATATATCTTATAATTATTGTTTGCAAATGATATGGTCGGGAAGGCTGGATTTGATTTAAATGAATGAAAATAGTTGATTGTAAATGATTTATTTTTAAACATGTATATGGTGATGAGGTTGGTAAGGCCGGATATTATTTTATGGCCAGTGGGCCAATTGTATGGCCTTTGAATCTGTTTATTTACTGTATATATATGGAGGTAGCCTATGGACGAACCTATAAGAAGCCATATAGGTAAGTGTGCCACAGTAAGGTTGTATAAGAGAGGTTAAGCCATGGCAAGCTCACTGTGTGCCGAGCATATATGTGCTGATTTAGAGACCCTATGGAAAGTCCTGGCGGCTTGATAGGGATCTCGTGGATTTGACGGATATGACGAGAACAGTCACTTCATCACCAAGTGACTACTTGGGGCCAATATCAATGAGACAGGCTATTAATATTATAAAGGTATGTTTTATATGAAATAAATGATTTTTCAACACCTAAGAAATAGTTTTTGTTTTATAAGAATGCATTGCATATGATTTTATGCATGAAAGCTCAATGATGGTTTTTTACGTTACTTTAACCAAGGTAGTGGTCGAGATGGCATGGCCAGCTTGGTTTGAATGCTTTCAAATTAAATGCAGTCCTATAATCTGTTTACAGTCATCTATTGTAAATGAATATGTATATATGTATTTTTGAGCATGACATAAATGAAATTTCAATATCTGAGAATTTGTGAATGTGTGTGCATGTATGTATATATATGTATATATGTATTTACTCACTGAGTATAGTTATATACTCACTCCTCATAATTACAGTTTTAGTGTAGGAGCATTAGTGCTCGCAAAGCTTGTAGTAGTAACAGAAAGCCTACAATGTTCTAGGTAGATTTCTTACTTGACATGCATGTGTAGATGTTCCATTGGATAAATATAAATAAATTATTGTAAAATATTTATGAGGACAATGATTTTGCAATTGTTTATGTTTTGTTCAACCCGAATAGAAAATGATTTCTATGATGTTATTTTTATTAATTGATATTTGTTATAGATGAATTAATCATAGAGATCAATTCTTTGGTGGTGATCCCATGGATGAGATCTATTGTGTATAAACTATTTTCAAGATAAAACGGGTTGACAGGAAAGCCTTATAGGCTCTTTTGATATAGTTTAGTTATAGAGAATGTATCGTAAGAGTCTGTGACGATTGTCACGGGTAAACCTCAGGTATGAGGCGTGACAATTTTAGTGGTATCAGAGCACTGGGTTTGGAAAAGGTGCTTTTTTAAAATAGTTTGATGTTTAAAAAAAAAGGGGTTAAACATAGTTTGGAAAATAAATTCTTTTGAAATTATCAAGTGGACATAGAGTTAGTCAAGTTGTATATAGATATGTTGTTGTGAAACATGTACTATTGAACTTAATTTCTCTACCTAGTAAGTGAGGAGGCATACTTACTCCGTGTATAAAAGAGGAAAGGGTATATCGCGGAGAGAAATGGTCCCAGATACAGAATAAAGGTTTCTTGGTGAGAATTCATTAGAATCGTTCAAATTATATAATCTTATTTACTTTCTTAGAGATATATAATGCCATTTTAATGAGTATGTTGAGATTGATGTGTTGATTTGATTAAATTTGAATCTCGACAAAAAAAATGAACTACTTTTGATTTTGGGTTGGCCAAGTTTGTATGAAGAGATTGGAAGTGCTTATATCTTTAATTCTATGGTTGTATCATTAAAATATTGTTATCCCGAGGTGGACTAAGAAATAATGAAATACTTCGGGGTGCGAGGTTAGATTGGAGGGTGACTACATCCCCTACAGAATAAGCGAGGTGTAATAATAATGCATATGATGAGGATATGAGATAATGATAGAACATAAAATTGAAATTGGCTGAGAGAAACTAATAGAGTTTGATCTGCAGGTATCTATGAGAGAACTTTATGCCTAGATTGAGGCAGGATTGAATTTAAACATTAGAGAACGGATGTCAGTGACTGGTACTCAAAGTTACTGAGGAATGGTTCAGTTAGCCCTTCGGGCAGAAAAGTTGATAGGGGAAATAAAGTTAAGTATAGGCCTTCAAAAGAGAATGGATTTAAATGTCTCAGATGAGCAAATCATCAAAGAAGAACTAGTGCAAAGAAGAGGAAGAATGGAAATTATTTTCTCATGGTAAGTGAAAGTGTACATGGTTTTGAAATATGATTTCTCTGATTTATACCGTTTTATGTTGAAATTGTTAAGAAAATGAAATGGTTGGTTGGTTGTGAAAAATATAAATGTTATGAAAGGATTATTGAACCATAAAATTCTGTTTCTAGACCTACTAGTAATTTTATTTTTCCACATGAATCCCTTACATGTGGATCTAAACAAGGATCTAATGTTTTGAAGTCTGCTATAGGTTCTCAACAGACACAGGAAGTTAGTAGATATCTTTATTGTAATATGTATTACAGTGGCACTTGTGGTATTCTCCTAACATACCTCTATTATGGACAGATAAGTTATATAAAAAAGAATTGCCCAAGTATAGAAAGACCTAGGTTGACCAGGCATCTCATTTAAGGTGTATTGAGGAGCCAGCCTAGGGTTCATACTAGAGTTTTGCTTGGAACTAGGAAGTAGGCTTAAACAAATCTTGATATGATTAAAAGTATGGCATTGATCTTTAGTTCGCCAGTATACATATTATAGATAGGGTTTAATAGATTTTTTATAAGTATATCATTTGTATATCATGCCAACTGAGAGATTGATTTCTCTAGACTAGGAATATGTAGTACATATATCATTGGAGCAAATATTGCTCAGAAGAATCTTTATTTAAACATTGCGAGGTGATAATGGGAGCTATTATTTTAGAGGTAAATAATATTATTTTAAGAATATGGGAATTTGATGCTATGCTAAGAATGGAATGGTTATTGCAACATCGGGTTTTGGGTGAATATGTGAGTTTAAGGGGAAACAATTAAAGAATACCCCAGTTACAAATTAGTTTCCAGATGTATTTCCAGATGAGTTATCTGGAATACCTCTGGAATGAAATCTCAAATGTTGGTATAGACCTTATACCTAGAAATAACCCAATCTATATGCTTCCATATTAGATCCCACCAATAGAGCTCAAAAAGCTCAAGGTTTAGCTGTAGGAATTAATTATAAGGGTTTCATTAAACCCAGTGTTGTACTTTAGGGTACAATTGTTTGTTTGTAAAGAATAAAGACGGTATATTGAGGCGTGTGTTGACTTCTGTCAGCTGGACAAGGTAACCATCAGGAATAAGTATTTGATGCCCTGTATATACTATTTCATTAATCAATTGCAAGTAGCGATTGTATTTTCTAAGATCGACTTGAGGCAAAGGTATTAGAAGTTAAGGATGTGGAAGAACGATGGTTATAAGACTTTCATTAGAACGAGATACCGGCATTATGAGTTTTTATATTTTGATGAGTTTATTAATCGAAGGTATTAGTTAGTAAAACATTGAGAAAAATATATGTTTTTCGGGTGATTTCTTATAAGATATAAATTATAAGTAAAAATCAATTCTCAATGTTATGATTTGGAGTAGTGTTACTGTGTAAGATTTGGTATATACTTATATAATGCGATAATTAGAAGAGTAAAGAATTGAAGTTCAGTTGATATCATTTTTATGTACATTATGATAATTATTCATGAGTTTGGTTATAAAATGATGTTACTGAATTTTTTTATGAATGCAATCTTGAAATATTAAGGAACTCTATCAAAGACTAATTAATTGATTTTATATAGTGTATATTTATATTAGTCGACACAGTTTTATGATTAGATGATTTTCATTTTCAAGTTATTTATGGTGACTTGAATTAATTTTATTAATATATGAATGTGCATTTAGAAAAATCTATGAGATTGTTTTCAAGTATATGAGTCGTAGAGTATATTAAAATGTTGGAAATTTTTGAAGTGGTATATATTAAATTAAAGGTTGGTTTTATCCAAATTATAGGGGAGATTCTGCCAAAATTTTCTTGGCAAGATATTAATAAATTGTGTACTTGATTTATATTTGGGGAACATTAGTATTGATTTAAAAATGATTATAGAGATTGGTTGTAGGGACCGATGAAGTTCCTATATTTTAGTTCCATAAAGTTTTTATATTGAAAACATTACGATTAGTACTTGTGTTGGAGAATATTGAAGGTACTTATAAAGATTTAAGTCGATAAAATATATTCATAGTTAAAAATGATGATGAAATTGATTGTGAGTTCTTATATAAAGTTTGGGAAGATTTAAGAAGTTGTAGAGGAAGCATCCACATCATGGTATTCCTAATTGATTGTTTGTGGAGACCTTCTATAATAGATTTACCTATTCAGTTGAGATTACTATAAGTATAACTGCAAGAGGTGCTTTAATAGGGCAAACACACAGAAGAGGCATATAGGTTGTTAGAAGAAATAACTTATAATAATTGTTAATGGTCAAATGAAAGAGGTATGCTAAAGAAAATTCCAGGTATATATGAGGTAGCTGGTATAAGTATGATAATTGCCAAGGTAACCTCAATCAGATTATAAGTAGCCATATGAGATAGCAATTGACAAGTAAGTAAATACAAACTTAGAGAAATTTTAGAGACTAAAATAAAAGGTTAACCACATTGAAAATTCGAATAGAAATATGGCAATGCAATTGGGGCAATTAGCCAATTTCATTAATTCTAGTAGATATGGTAAATTACCTGGTTAGACAGAAGTCAATTCTAAAAAGAGAATTGCAAGGCTTTCATTTTGAGAAATGGTAAGCAACTTAGTGAAATAAGTGATCAAATTGAGGTTAGTGAGACTAAGGTGGGTGGTGAAATAGTCCGAGTTGTGGGGGTGACGATCTTCCTTAAGGGAAAGAAGTAAATACCTCGGTAGCAGGGGCAGGAGACCTTAGAGGATCAGGGGACAAATTCCTGATTAGTAGGCCAATGAGGGACACTGGGTTGTAACGTGGTAACTCGGTAGTCTAGACTTGGGGATAAGTCAAGATAAACTGGAGATTATAGCATGTATAATAGATACTGCATATACTAAACTAAAGTAGAAAGGTATGAATTTTGAAAATTTGTCAAAGGTCATCCATTACCTCTTTCTTTTGATATGTAAGCACCCATTGTTGAGTTGAAACCATTATTCTTATATCTTAAGTATGTAATTTTAGGTGAACATAATACCCTGGTAGTGATTGAGAGTGCTTCCTTATCTGATGACTAACTTGATGAATTGTTTTATGTTTGAGAAAAAAAGAGGGCAATGGGATGGACTATATCAGACTTAAAAGGATTTAACCTTTGATTGGGCATGCATTACAAAGCTTTAAAGTAGCTGTGATATGCACTTGTTGTCGATGGAATTAATATACAATAATAGTTATCCAGCTAGTATTAGCATGGCTTGGTATGAAACCTTATACAGTGAAGAGCGAGGAATACTTTTATGTTAAGGTGTATTTTGATAATAATAATACTTTTATGATAAGTTAGAGAAAGTTGAATTAATAAAGACCTCTACTGAGAAGAATAAGATTATTTAGAAGAACATGTAGGTGGTATAAGACAGACAAAGGTCTTATGCTGGTCATCGACAAAAGCTCTATAAGTAAAGTTGACAACATGACATATTAAAGAGTATCATTTTAAAAGAGAGTGATTCGTTTTCGAAGTTAAGAAAAGTTGTATTCTTGTTTTAAGCAGGTCGTACGAAATAGTGGAATGTGAAGGTACAGTAGCCTACTGATTGGAGTTACTATCTGACTTGGCAATATATCATAATGTGTTCTATGTTTTGAGGTTAAAGAAGTACATGTCAGATCCTTAACACATTTTAAAGACACATCAAGTAAGGTTTAGAGGTGATCTTAATTATAAGATCTATCCAATGAGGATAGTTGATTGGTAGTATTAGATTTTGAAGAGTAAGATTGATTTAAGGTAAAAGATGCATGAGGTGGTATGCAAATGTCGAAGGCATGACTTGAGAGTCTAGCATTCCGTGCCCCAACAATGTGTATATTTTATTTAATACAATGTATTTTTTATGTAAAATTTTAAGGACAAAATTTTTCTAAAAATAGTAGAAATTGTAAACCTTGTTCTTGGAATTAAAAGGTAAAATAGTCATTTCATAATATTCAGTTTCGCACATGCATTGTTCATGATTAATTAACACATTAACGAGGCTTAGATGAACCAAGTCAGCTTATGATATGAGTATAACAAGTTTTGAGTAATTGAGAATTTCGATAATTTGTATATAAGAAATATTAAATGATGTTAATTAGTGTTAATTAAAGTATTGTAGTAGAAATATGGCTTGGAAATGTGAATTAGAATAAGTTGGCCATTGGATTTTATTGCTAAAAATTAGATAAATGACCATTGTTAGTTAAGCCTTTAAAAGTGATATGTGTCAATTAAGGAGTTTTTAGACATGTTTTCAATGAATATTGCATTTAATGTATATATGTTTAACTATATGAAATCGTAGAATTCACTATATTATACATGTGTGATATTAGGTTTTGAGAATTCAAGAGAAGAACCAAGTAGGTACGAGGAACTTTAGTAGGAGTGATTACCCTCCCTTGTTGTGAGTAAATTTATACATACATGAATAATAAATATATGCTTGATATATTATATGTATTACTTGTGTGATTAAATAAGTTGCTTTATGATTTAAAGTGAAATTTGAAAATAATGTATTTTATGTGATTAAATTGATATTGGGATGTGTTTATCTTTGATCTGCTATTAAATGTTGTTAAATATACATGCTAAAATGGTCGGGAAGGTCGAATGTGATTTATTTATCTTATAATCATTGTTTGCAAATGATATGGCCTGGAAGGTTGGGTTTGATTTAAATGAATGGAAATAGTTGATTGTAAATGATTTATTTTTAAGCATGTATATGGTGATGAGGCCGGTAAGGTCGGATATTGTTCTATGACCAGTGGGCTAGTTGTATGGTCTTTGGGCCTACTTATTTACTGTATATACATGAAGGTAGCTTGTGGACGGACCAATAAGAGGCTGCATAGGTGAGTGCGCCGCAGTGAAACTGTATAAAAGAGGTTAAGTTATGGTAAGCCCACTATGTGTAGAGCACATATGTACTAATTTAGAGACCCTATGGAAAGTCTTAACAGTTTGATAGGGATCTTGTAAATTTGATGGATATGTTGAGAATAGTCGCTTCATCTCCAAGTGACTACTCGGTGTCAACATCAGTGAGACGGACTGTTAATTTTATAAAGGTATGTTTCATATGAAATAAATGATTTTTCAATGCCTGAGAAATAGTTTCTGTTTTATAAAAATGAATTGCATATGATTTTATTTATGAAAGTTTACTGATGGTTTTGGACATTACCTCGGCTAAGGTAGCGGTTGAGATAGTATGGCCAGCCCGGTTTAAATCTTTTAAAATCAAATGCATATAATCTGTTTACAGTCATTTGTTGTAAAATGAAAATGTGTATATGTATTTTCAAGCATGACATAAATGAAATTCCAATATCTGAGAGTTTGTGAATGCGTGTGCATATATGTATATATATATATATGTATGTATGTATTTATTCACTAAGAATAGTTGTATACTCACTCTTCACAATTACTGTTTCAG
>JAXCLQ010026797.1:11178-24139 GCA_035584115.1 Cedrela odorata
TATATATATATATATGTATGTATGTATTTATTCACTAAGAATAGTTGTATACTCACTCTTCACAATTACTGTTTCAGGGTAAGAGCATTAGTGCTCGCAGAGTTTGTGGTAATAGTAGAGAGCCTACAATGCTCCGGGTAGGTTTCTTACTTGACACACATGCGTAGATGCCCCACTGGATAAATGTTTATAAATTCTTGTAATATATTTATGAGGATAGTGATTTTGTAATTGTTTATGTTTTGTTCAACTCGAATAGAAAATGATTTCCATGATGTTATTTTCATTAATTGATATTTGTTATGGATGAATTGATCATAGAGATCAATTCATTGGTGGTGATCCCATGAATGGGATCTATTGTGTATAAACTGTTTTCAAGATAAAACGGGTTGACATGAAAGCCTTACAGGCTCTTTTGATACAGTCTAAGTATAGAGGATGTTTCATAAGGGTCTGTAGCGATTGTCACAGGTAGACCCCAAGGACAGGGCATGACACAGATGATCACACATATTAGTCAATTACTTGATGATGATGATGATATTTGCTATTATACAATAATCATTAATTGGTTAATGATATTGTTCTGATACTTTGATTGGGTAGTAATTTGATTCTTTATTGTAAAGAATATATTTCCCGATAAAGATGTGCTAGCACTCGTAAGCGTGAGAAATATTTTGGTTAATTATGAGATAATGTAAATATGATTTACAAATATTATATTAGTATATGAATATATAATGTTTTAATATTGATTAAAATAATAATATAATAATAATAGTTTATGTGTAATGATTATAATATTGTATTATATGTATATATATTAATAATTACTATAAATATATATATATTAAAGTAATATATATATGTAAGATATATATATATATATTAATTAGATTAATATCTATATATATGTATTACATTAATTGGATTAGTATTGTTTAAGTCAACCACTCAAGTCTTGACACATGGCCTTTGTTTAATTTGATAAATGAAAGGTAAGTGGGCAAGTGGAATGCCTTGTTTCATTTAATGAAATGAAAAAGGAGAATGGGCAATGATGGCTGTGCAGGAAAACACTCAAGTGTAAAACCCTATTCAGACATAGGAGTAAAATGATCATTTAATGATATTTATTATGACACATACATGATTCATAAATTTAATTGATATACTATCGAGGCTTAGGATAATTTAAGTTGGTTTAATGAAATAATTAATATGAATTTGGTTGTATTTTCGAAAAACTAAAAAAGGAACTAAACTGCAAAGTTTCAAGAACTAAATCATAAGATTTTTAAACAGTGAAAAATAGTTACTGTTGCAAGCTACTGTAGCAAAAATAAAAAAAGAAAAAAAATAATTGAAAACAGTCGACTGGCAGAATGGTTGTTTTTGGGGCATTGTAGCACTATTCATGATACTGTAGCAATCCGATAGACCGGTTTTGAAAAAGGTCGACCGGTTTGCTGGAAAAAATGAGTTTTTTTGAAGGAATTTTTAAGGTTTTTGAGGGTATTTTGGTCTTTTTACACTTTATCTATATATACCCATTATCCCCCAAATAGTTTCTCATCTTCTCTTTTCTCTAAAAACATTAAAATTCTCTCCCTTTCTTTTTAGAAAAAAACTCTCTCTCTCCCTCTCTATTTCTCTCCATTTCTTCCAATTTTCGTCCAATTTCCGCCACCAAATGACTCCTCGTCTCCTCCTCTTCGTATTGATACTGCCTTTGGGCTAGAAAAAGCAAGAAACAACGAGGAACAAATTTGGGTTTCGGAGATAAATTGGGGCATTTCCGTTTAAACGGTGATTCGAGGTTTCTAAGGACTTATACAAGTCACTGATAAGTCTAATAACTTATTATAAGCATAATTTTAAGATTTTGAATATATTGAAATGTTAGGAGTTATTGTTCATCCAGAATTTCCGTTTAAATTCGCGTAAGAAATCGAGAATTTATTTTAACTTAGGTAAATTGGAGATGTATGGATGGTATATTGTTGAATATTGCTTGGAATGTGTATATTTGTTGTAGACAAAAATACAAATTAAGAAATTTTAATGATTTCGAATGGAAATGATTAATAATAATAAATTGGTATGAGATTAAGTATTGTGAAGGTTGTATGTGTGATAATTTAAGTTTATTGGGCATATTTAATGGACCAATATGTGAATTATTATAAGATTCTAAGTGGATTTTATTATTCGATGTATATTGAGAGTTTAACGTGTAAATGTAAAATTTGAAATGATAATAGCTATAGGATTTCATTTGTTGGAAATTGGTTAAATGACACTGATTAGTAAGCCTTGTGATGTGTATGTGTCAACTAAGGAATTCTAGACATGTTTTTCCATGAAACACATATTTAATGCATTATGTTTAAATTAATTGGAAATCATGGAATTTATTATATATATATATATGTGTGTGTGTTGTATTAGGTTCTGAGAACCTAAGTGAAGGACCAAGTAGGTGCGAGGATTGTTAGTGGAAATGAATATCCTCCCCATACTATGAGTAGATTCATACATACATAATTATGTAAATAAACTACATGTGATATTTATATGTATACTTGTGTGTTAAAAACAAGCTGTTTTCCAATTTAAAGAAATTATGGAAATGCATACTGTTGTTGTGTATGATATTGGGATGGTTTATAAATGGTCTGTTGTGTAAAGTTTTATTTTTATATACATGCATGTAATGGTCGGGGAGGCCGAAATTGGATTGTATGCTTTAAGAAAATTGTTTGAAATGTAATGGCCAGGGAGGCCGGGTTTTGATTTACATGGTTACGTTATTGAACTGAAATGAGATGTTTTAATGCATATATATTTTAGTAATGAGACTAGTAAGGCCGAATATTGTGATATGGCCAGTAGGCCAATTGTATGGCCTTTAGGCCTACTTATTTACTGTATATATAAGGAGGTAGCTTATAGATGAACTTATGAGAGGTTACATAAGTGAGTGGGTCCCATTGGGGTTGTATAAGGGAGGTTAAGCCATGGTAAGCCCACTGTGTGCCATACAAGTATAAAGACTCTATGGAAAGTCTTGACGGCCTGATAGGGATCTCTTGGATTTGACGGATTACGAGGACAGTCACTCGTATCACCAAGTGACTATTCGAACCTAACATCAGTGAGACGAGTAATGTTTTATAATTGCATAATTTGCAAGAAAAATAATGATTTTATAAAGGATAATAAACCGTTTTCGATTTTATAAGTATGCATTATATATGATTTTATGCATAACAAGGCTCACTAATGGTTTTCGTCGTTGCCTCGGCTAAGTTGTAACATCTCTTAAATCCGGGGTGTTACCGGCAGGTGATAGGTCCGTCCATCACCCTAAGCCTGACAAAACCGATTTTACATGCATGCTCAAGACAACTCCATGTAAAAATAAACATATTTCAAGGACTCAAAGGTGTCATGCCGCCATTGACATTATATACATCACAAATATGTATAATAGATCCCAAAAATAAAACTGACTATACAACTGTTAGATCGTACTCAGGCAATCAATGCCAACACCAAACCACACCATATGACAACATAAAAATAAACTACCAATCTCGACATGAGATGGACCCAACACAGTGGTGACTGCAATCCGTGACCTCTTCTCCAAGTTCGTGTCTTTAATATGCTGTGTCTACTCACCAACTAAAGATTTCCTGCAAAATTGATAGGTGAAGGGGGGTGAGTCTAAAAAGACTCAATGAGTGGATGAAACAAACATAAACATCACTTATTATACATATATTCATACCTTGTTGTTATTTTGATATTTTTGTCATCATTCGTATAGTCATACTACCGTTTGCATACTCATATCATTATTTGCTTATTCATATAACATATATATATATATATATATACACACACATGCAATAATCATGTGCATTTAAACAGAAACAATTTTCAACGTATGAAACACAAAATGCATCACTCAATCACATACTAGTGTTTAAGGGCGTCCCCTCAAACATCCCAACAAATACCACAGTGCCTTGGGGCGTCTCATGTCCACAATCCCTCAAGATAATAATAAATAACACCAATCGTCAAGTGCATACATCTGTATCTGGTCCATGTCTAGGGCTACGTACTTGACAAGACAGAGGGATAGTCCATACCCAGGGATTACACACTTGACCAGGTAGAGGGATCATATACTTTGAGGGTCTCGTCTACTGCTGTCCCCCAAGTCATTTAACTGGATCCATGAATCAATTTCGTGACTCAAGACCACGCACACGCACACGCATCCAAGCATAACAACAACTAAAATATCACATTAAGGAAACAAGAAAGCATTACACAAGATTATTAAAATTCACTTTTCTTTATTACATGTTACCACACATCATAACAAGGTTATCATGTACCACCAACGGCAAGTCAACACAAACTGTCATTTTCACTGCCAATATACAACGCACAATCACCGTACACACCACATTTGCAATATTAATGCATTCAGTTATTTTCATTTTATATCACAACACATTATATTCAACTCATTATACACAGACAATAACGAATCGTTTTCCTTTATGGCCACTCTCAGTCATAAAACACAATCATCTTCTTTAGAATCGCATTACTATATATTCATATCATTTATGAAATCATCTTAACTCATCTTGGAAACATATTACTCAGTTTGTTTCCTATTCGTTTTCAGTATTAGTTTCATATACATTCTTAATATTAATTTCATATGCATTTTCAATATTGATTTCATATACATACATGCATATATATATATATATACATATATACAAACAAACACCTACTCACCGTAACAATTGTGGTATACCTACACTATTGCGGCGTCGGCGGATAGTCAGCTTGACGATCTACAACACATATATTATTATATTAGATTCATTCTTCATAACTACATAGATACATAAATATGCTATGCATGAAATCTGCCCTCCCCCTCACAAGACTAAATCAACCTTGCCCATTTTGGTCACCTGCACAATGCATTTTGCACATCGACAAATTTCAACATCATGGTGTGTTACATAGGTAAGGTATTTCATTCTAAATTTTTTAGGACATATTTTACTACGTGTTTCGTTTCTATGTTTGTGTTTCTGATTTTTCGGCAATACCACATCACTTACATCAACACTACATAAGTTTATCAACAACATTTCGTATAACATATTTTCACAACACAACCACAATTCACACAGCCACATGCTGCCCCAAGACGATTCATGTATGTTTCATTGTTCATTTACCATAAATTGAATGCCAATATAACATAATTCACCTAATTTATCAATTAAGCACATTTAAATTCAATGTTATTAATTCAATACATTAACACTTACCTTGGATTGCCAAATTCAACTCCTACTTAGCTGTGTTTTGCTACCTCACTCTCAGCCAAATAAATTTTCAATTTCTCTACTTTATTTTTCAGCTCATCTTGACCATTTGAAGACCAATTCCTGTAACACCACCTTGTCCTCCCAATTTCACTTCCACCTCCACAGCATTCGGCTATTCCTTTCCAGAATTTGTTGCTCCTCTCTTTCTCCTTTGTTAACTCTTCAATTCAACCCAAATATATATTCGATCAGCCACCACAAAATGTTTAATTCGGCCACAACAAAAACTTCACAATTTTACTCACACATAAAACAATAAATACATATCTTAATGACCATACTCATCTTTCTCTTGGTTTAACCCTTGGTTCCCTTTCTTCCTCAAATTTTCTCCACTTTGCTTAGGTGCAGCTGAATTCTTCTTCTCCTTAGCTTAATTTGTCACCCATGCATGCTCAAATTGATTAACTTCATCACACATGCAAGCCAAAATTCCCTATTCATCTCTCGGCATCTCCCTTTCTAAACCCTTCAATTTCGTCTTTGTTTTGTTTCATTTTAGTTGAAAAGGTAAAGGTAAAACCAATAAAGGGAAGTATTTAAAGCTAATGGATAATATAATGTATAGGCGTATGTATGGTATAAGCACTTTTCACACTTACTTTTGTCTTATTTGAATTTAATTGCAAAATGGGAACATGACGTAAAATGCATGGGTTTATATATATAACTTAGAGATTCATTTGTATACATGTCACATAAGGTACATGCATTATATATATATATATTTATTTAACACTTGTTTAAATATAATACATACATATGGTACGAGTACTATATATATATATACATACATGTATCATTCAAACTTTTCATATTATATGCATGTATAGTACCAAACACACACACACATATATATACATATATTTATAGTCATATATGTGCTACATACATATTCATGTTCATATATGTATATATATATATTGATAATAATTTAATTTATATGTTTATACTTAATACAAATATTTTATATATATGTACCATTTTCTCTATCTACAATATTTCAAATATATATATTCATATATTTTTCCAATTTTGTAACCTTGTATTTGTGTGTCTACTTTCGAGGTTCTGACACTATTCTTCTCTCTCTCTTCCGTAAGGAATTTTCCAACAAAGCTAATTTACTCTACATTTTGGCTTTTCTTTTATTTGTTCTTGGGCTTGGGTTTTATTATTATAATTTTTTTTGCTTGATTTACACTTTTATTTTGTAAGCCCAAATTAACAATGTAATAGCTAATATTATTTGCTCACTTTTCAAATTATTTATCTATGATGTTCCGAAAAATTTTATTCTAGTTATCAAGAGTTTACTATAATTCTTTCAAAAAATTTCGGTCGTCACACAAGGTAACGGGCGAGAAAGTATGGCCAGCTTGGATGTTTATTTAAAATTGCATGTAGACCTTTATTTTATTTTATAGTCATGTGATTTAAACCAACATGTGTGTGTGTGTATGTATATATATTGAGCATGAGTTGAATATAAATCCTAATATTATGGATTTGGAAAATGCGTGTGCATGTATGTATATCTGTATGTATGTATTTACTCACTGAGTATAGTCATTTACTCATCCTCACAATCACAGTTTCAAGTTAAGAGTGTTAGCTCTCGCAGGTCTTAAGGTAACAGTAGATTGCTAATGACGTTCCGGGTATGTTTCTTACTTGACTCACATGTGTAGTTATCCGATTGGATAAATGTAAATAAATTCTTGTAATACATTTGTAAATATAAAATGATGATGTAAATGTTTATATTTTGTTTAACCCAAATGCAAAATGATTTACAGAAAGTTGTTTTAAATTTACTGATACTTGATGTGGATGAATTGATCATGGAGATCAATTTTTAATAATGCTCCTATGGATGGGAACAATGTTTATAAATTGTTTTCCAGGTAGTATAATCTACAAGTAAGCCTTACAGGCTTTTTTGATATGTCCTGAGTATAGAAGATGTATCAAGAGAGTCTGTGGCGGTTGTTACGAATGGACCTCAGGTTCGGGGCATGACAATATATATATATATATATTAAAGTAATATATATATATATATGTAAGATATATATATATTAATTAGATTAATATATGTATATTATATTCTCTTTCTCTTGCATTATATATATATATATGTATTACATTAATTGGATTAGTGTTGTTTAAGCGAACCACTCAAATCTTGACATATGGCCTTTGTTTAATTTGATAAATGAAAGGCAAGTGGGCAAGTGGATTGCCTTGTTTCATTTAATGAAATGAAAAAGGATAATGGGCAATGACAGCTGTGCAAGAAAACATTCAAGTGTTGAGTGTAGATAACAAGCATTGGTATGCTATGTTATCTTCCTAAACAAAAAAGAACTGAAAGTTCATTTTCTTCCTCTTCATTCTCTGCATTCTAGTAAGAAATATTCCTTAGAGAAGGATTTCTATGTGCTTGGTTATGAACCAAAAACCAAAAGAGAGAAAGAGAGAAGTTAGAGAGAGAAAGATTGGTTTGGCTTGGTGAAGCTAAAATCGAAGCTTGAAGATCCCATAATGAAGCTGAAACCATCGTCACTAACACTAATTTGTGGACACCCTTAGAAACAAGTGCAAAGGTTCACTTGCTATTCTGGATTGCAAATCAACAAAGTAAGACTTCTGACTTTGCATTTAATATTTGAAAAAGTTTTAAATATCAAAACATGCATGTGTACATGTCTAGATCCAGTAGGGAGTCTTTCCACATGTCCACGAGACGTTCATGGCTTCCCTAGCGGCAGTCACGTGCTTGGAAATTGATCTCACGTGTCGTGCTTCTACTGTGAGTACAAAACAAAGCATGATTTTCTGTGTTCTTGGAGTTTTTACCTTTAACAAGTTAAGATATCGATATCTTGCAAGTTAGTAAGATGAAATCACCAAGCCAATCGGATCGTTACATAGAAGACACAGATTGATACTCAGAGTTCAAGAGATCGATACTTCGCATTTCAAAGAGTTTAAAAATCTTTACGAAGTGAACTAGATCGATTCCGGAGCAGAACAGATCGATACTTCGCAAACTCGAGAGTTCAAAAATATTTACAAGTGAACCATATCGATACCAGAGTAGAATAGATTGATTCTTCGCCAACCCAAGAGTTCAAACATATTTACGAAGTGAACGAGATCGATACACGAAGGAGAAAAGATTAATACTCAGGATTAAATTCCAACTCAGTTTCAAATTTCACTTAAATTTATTGATACAATGCCAGAACAGATTGATACTTCGTGACATTTTAAAGCTCAATGGTAACTTTTGCAGCATTTATAGTGGACATTAAATGCACCTAATTAAGCTATTGGATACAAGTGACTTCAAAAAGAATCATTGATTTCAAAAAGAGAATAAATTTAAATAGAAAAATTTTCGAAGAAGAGGATAACAAAGTACATTCTTGAGAATCATTGATTATTCATCTGCAATTCTTAACATGAACAGTTTTTATCTCTCTACTATAATTGTTCTTTATTATTTCTTGTAAGAGAAAATTATTTGTACGAGTTTATTAATATATCAACTTTATTGTGAGAGTTCTAAAACAGAATTACATTTATGAATTGAGTGGATTTATCTTCACCCGGATTAAACAAAGATTGTATTGGGTTTCCCTTTACTCAGAAAAAGAAGTTGTACGGTTGCCCTTCACCTTAAAAAAAGTTGTATTTGGTTTCACTTGACCAGTAGAAACAAGAATTTAGTCAAACCGAGAGAGTGGACATAGATGAATATTGCCGAACCATTATAAATTCAGTGTTTGCTATTTCTCTCTCTACCCTATTACTGATTGCACTGCATTGCATTTATATTAAGCTTAAAATTTTTAAACAATCCAATTCACCCCCTTTTTAGGTATAGCCAATTGGGATAACAAATTTTTAGAAGATTAATGTTATATAGAACTGACATCGACTAATTAGCATGACAGAGATTCAATTTTTTAGGTTTAGCAGGATATTATAGGCTGTTTGTTGAAAACTTCTCCAGAATAGCTGCTCCATTGACGCGGTTGACTCAGAAGAATGTTAAGTTTAAGTGGTCTGATGCCTTTGAGAGAAGTTTCTAGGAGCTCAAGGAGCAATTGACTACAGCTCCTATATTAGTATTGCTATCAAGATCAAGAAAGTATACAGTGTATTGTGATGCTTTCATCAGAGTAAGTTTGGGTTGTGTACTGATGTAGCAAAGGAAGGTAATTGCTTATACATCATGACAATTATGACCTTATGAGCAAAATTACCCTACCCATGATTTGGAGATGGTAGCAGTGATTTTTGCTCTTAAGAATTGAAGACATTACTTATATGGGGGGACTTTTGAGATATACATAGATCACAAGAGTCTTAAGTACATCTTGAGTTAGAAAGAACTCAACTTGAGACAGAGGTGATGGGTTGAGCTATTAAAAGACTATGATTGCTCGATTCAGTATCATCTTGGCAAGGCAAATGTGGTAGCTGACGCTTTGAGCAGAAAATCCATGAGAAGCTTTGTAAGAGTTATGTTTTATAAGCTAATCACAAGCTAATATTTTCTTTTAGTAATGAAATGAATATTTTATGGCAAGTTATTTAATCATTAATTTACTTGTTTATATATGTAATGATAAAGTCCATAGAATATTTGTGTTATATATATATAGATCTAATTATGAGATAGATATATTAGATGTATCATTTTTAAATATTTTCAGTCATAGGACTGTAAAGTGGCGCCTTTATAGTATCAGATAGACTGGTACACACTATGCTTGTTTATTAAAAAGGTGGTTGTTCTCATAGACCACTTGTGTGCTGATAATAAGGCAAAAAAAATATCCAAATGGTTACTTTACTGTTAATTGGACATTCTTCATATCAGTAGTGCAAATGATCTTTAGACTTGAGAATGTCATAGTTATCTTGTAGGTGAAATGTTGTACTTTGATATTAACTTAGGATGGACCATATGATCTATTACGGGTAGTTATTAGGTATCGTACAACACTCATAGAGATAGGTAAATATTCAATAAAAGATTCGTCACCCATAGTACATTGTGGGAGTATGCTTTATGTGAATAATAGAGATATGACTCAAGAAATCCTTGGCCAAGGTATAGTGTGTGATTGAAAAAGAGTTTTCAATATTAGTATATTGAATGAGTTATGGTATCAAGATTCATTATACATAGTATTGGATATAAAGGTTTTGAAAATTAATTATGACATTAATCCAATCCAAGCAAGTATGACAGAATGATTGAATTACACAATAATTGATTACAGAAAGGTTCTTATTGAAACTAGCTACTTCATTATAATTCGAATGGCCATGATACATTGCTAAATGTCAATCTTGGTTTACAGACATATTTAATTAATCATGGGATGAGTTATTAAATATTAAGTGAATGAAAGAATTTTATTTATTTTATAAATCATGAGATAATTTATCAAATATCAAATGAATTAAAGAATTTAATTTATAATTTGATGTACGTCTATTGCTGACTTTAAGTAAACCTATTAAATCACACCCAAATTGATAAGGAACTTACTTGAGAAGTATTTCAAGTGTTGATACACTAAAATATAAAATATTTCATATAAGGGCATTATAGTAAATTCTATATATAGTTTTATGGTAAATTCTATAAGAGGGTATTATAGTAATATTATAATAATTAATTAATAAAGTGTTTATTTATTAATTATTAAAGAATTAAATGTACGGAATATTCCATACTAGGGTATTATAGTAAACTCTATAAAATAGTTTTATGGTAAATACTATAAAGATATTGTAGTAATACCATAATAATTAATTAAATAAAGTATTTATTTATTAATTGTTAATAATTAAATGTATAGATAATTATAAGAAAATTGGCCAATGACATGCTAGCACATGGTTAATTATTGGCTATGTAATGAAAAAGTGGAAATGAATGGCTTAAATTAATTTCATGTGATGGAAACATAAAAATATATATATTTTCTTGTTTTCAAAAGTTAAAAATTGTGGTATTTTTACACGGTTGGCCGAGAGACACATTGGAATTAGAATAAAAAATTCAAGATTTTCTTTATTTTGGCCAAAACAAAAACAAAGCAAAGGGATTTGCAAATTTCCACTTCAATTCACACTGCCAAGTTTAAGTAAGTTCAAATCAAGGGTGGACAAACATAGAGAGAGTTCTCCTTAGCACTCCTCAAGTTTCAAAACTTGAATTTGCAACAAATTCAAAGAACAAGTAAGTTGTTCTAACTTGAAAATTTTGACATTTATATCCATAACAATTCAAACTAAATTTCCTTAACTTCCACTGTACTAGGAAATAGACTTACAAGCTTATCTCACTTATCTTTAGATAGACAGCATCTAGTGAAATAGCTACAAAATTGTCTTAATAATGGAGTGGTCTTCTAGATAGTAGATTATGGAGTGTTATTGGCGTAGATACAAGTGAGATCAACTCTTATAGATGAAATTAGAGTGGCTCAAGAATCTGATTCCTATATTCAACAAATCAGGAGTCGAGTGGAACAGGGTATAGATGGTGAATATCACAAAGATAACGAGGGTCTTCTGAAAAAGCAAAATAGAGTAGCTGTACCTCTAGTTCAGGAGCTGAAACATTTGTTGTTAGAGAAAACTCATGCCTTCTCTTATACAATGCATCTTTGAATTACCAAGATGTATCATGATCTCATAAATCTTTATCGGTAGGAAGCCATGAAGAAGGACATAGTAGGATATGTGATAAGATGCCTTACTTGTCAGTAGGCGAAGGCAAAGCACCAGAGGTCAGCAAGAGTGCTCTAGAGTCTCGATATCCTTGAATGGAAGTGGGACAAGATTACTATAGATTTTAAAGTTGGACTTCCACGAACTTCCAAGGAATATGATTTTGTCTGGGTGATTGTGGACAGATTGACCAAGTTTGCTCATTTTCTTCTGATAAAGACTACATATTCTGCACCTTAGTATACTAGACTATATTGGGATGAGATAGTGTCATTGCATGGTGTGCCTATCTCTATTGACTCTAATAGAGGTTTTCTGTGAATTCCGTCCTTTGGATCAATGGATAATTTTGATTATCTTCTTTCCTTTGAAATTAAAATTCATGGGAGTAGACTTTTGAGAAATGAAAGTGCTTTTAAGTTGGATAAAGAAACCAAGTAAAAGAAAATTAAAATAATTACTTTTGTAATTAATTACAAAGGTTTCGAAATATGCAAAGTTATTTTAGAATTTTCCAAAGGGATAAGTTGAAATAGGGGATCATAGACTAAATAGTAAGAAATAAAAATTTATTTTTGGGTTTTATAGGGACTAAAATTTTTTTTTTCAAAGTTTTGGACTATTTTCAAAAATTTTAAAAAGAATAAGGGTCTCATTGAAATCTTGCCTATCAAAATAAATGAAATTTGCCATTCCCATCCATATTCATTATGCTTTTCATTCTTCTCCTCTCTCATAACCTGTTCTCTCTC
>JAXCLQ010026808.1:0-10145 GCA_035584115.1 Cedrela odorata
AACAATTTGAACAAAAGCAATCCAAGTGTCAAGCTTATTGATGGGCATGTGTGTGAGAGAGATAAAGAGTAAATGTATAATATACATATATCATTATATATATACATATAAATATATATACTCATACACTTACACATATCAAAATTGTATTTGTTTGTTTAGGCAAAAATGTGTAAATTTAGGGTAATCGAAAGTGAGAATTATAATAAATTAGTTATCAAAATTCATTGTTGAAAATCAGGTAAATAACATCAGTTAGTTAAAATATCTCATTAAAAATATTTATATTGATTAATTAAATAGTTAAAAATATGATTTATATATTTATGGTATTAGGCTATGAGAATCCGAGAGAAGAATCAAGTTAAACAGGAGGAACATTAGTGGGAGTGTTACCCTTCTGTTGTAGTAAGTAAATTATACATGCATTATTACTACTTTTGAAATAATATGATATCTGAATATGTTTGAAAATAATATGAAAATTATGGATTTTATCTATTTTATATGTTGATATCAAATTCATGAAATAATTGTTGAAAATGATGTCAATGTGTAAATGTTTATGAATGAAAATAATTTTATGGTTTTAGTAGTTAGTTATGCTTATTATGACTTGGCCGAGTCTCATGGCAAAAGCCGAATATGCTAGCTATTCAGAATTCTGTTTAATGTGTTATGCACATTTCTATTATGTTTGAATTAGAAAGAATGTTTGCTTTAAGTGAAATACGTGATCACCTTCTGAATCTGGGTCACCATAAGTGCAGGTGATACTAACTGACAGAACAATTCTGAAAATAGCTATACTATGAATTATTTTCTGTGTAATTGTAAAGTTAGAAAATATATTAATCTGTTTGATTATTTATATTCTGTACCACATCGACATATGCAAACTTGCATGATTTACTTACTGAGATTATATCTCAACCTTTATTGTAAAATTTTATTTTTTAGAGAATAGTACGTAGAAGTGACAAAGGAAGTGTGCAATGTTAGTTAGGTATATATGAAAATTTTGGTTATATGTGTAATTAATAAAGTAATTATAAGTTTGAGAACTAGTTATATAGATAACTCTTTGTATGTGTAAGGTATTTAGAAATCGTAGACATTTAAGAATCATGTAATAGTAATACTCTTTGTATGAAATGGTGTAGCATTATGTAATAATGATTAATTGAATAAGTATGAGAATTAGGTGTTACAAGAGTGGTATCTAAACCAAGGTTTGAGGTTTTGTAGACTCTAAGTGATTAGATAATAATTTAAGCTTCTTAGATAGTAGGAATGATTGAAAAGTTTGAGTATATAGACATTCAAATTAATAGGAAAACCAAGGTTTGAAATTCAGAGAATCAATGAGAAAATATAATTATGACAACGAGGGATACAAAAGAAAGTATTAATATGTTTGAATACACTATCGTTACTTATGAAGAAAATATCGATACATGTGAAGAAAGGATCGATACTTTGTAAGTAAAAGAGTTTGAAATTATTTACGAACTCGCCCAATTAATATCTTAAAGAGAAGAGATCGATACATGAAGGCAAAATTTAATGAATGGATCGATACTAGAGCTTAAAAGTGTTGATACATTGTAAATCAGAGCTCATGTTAGGATTTTATATACTTTGAGTTAGTTAAATAAAAAAATAAATAAAAATGCGAAGCAAATTTTTAGTTAGTGTAGTTTTAACTTCGATATTTGTGATAATTTCATAGAATTTATTTTATTTGATTTTGGTTTGTAAATATGGTAAGGACGGAGTATGATTGATGAACTAGTATAAGTAGAAGTGAAAATGGTACAATTAGTGGAGCTTTCGTAAAGGACTTGATAAATTTGTACATAGTTAGGAAGAGAGCAAAACTAGCAAGAATTATTCTCTGTTATTCCCATATCGAACCGGGTCTATGGGTGACCAAAGAAGTGAAAAAGAAGCCCTCCTAAGAATGCAGGTGTATAAAAATGATGTGAACTATAATAAATTAGTGGCAAGACGTTTGTAGTAGAAGATTAGATATTACAACACCTATAACACTGATAGGTGTTGGGTGAAGATATTAAGGAAACCTTTTCTGAAAAGAATAATTCAAGTAAGAAAAATATCAATGAAGAATCGAGAAGATTGGATCCTTAACTGAATTGCATGAGTGAACTCTTTAAACCCAATATTATTAAAATAATAAAAATATAGTTTTATTGTGTCCAAGTGTGATTTGATTGCCATTTTATTGAAATTGATGTTAATGCTTGAATTAAGTTAGAATAGTTTATGAAGTAGGATATATTTTAGAGAACGAAATGACTATTATAGAGTTAAAACGAGTATTCCATCAAGTATACTTATAATTCTATTAGACAATAAGTTTGTTGAAATAGTTATTTTTCATTACATGATGATTAAATGGATTAGTATGGTGTGATTGTAGAAAAAATAGAATTTTTTTTTCCGAGTATTGTGGGAAATCGCATTCTCAGATTTGTTATGAAGAATCAGGGATTGCTTTGGGTGTAGGAAGTAAGGGCATACGATTAAAAAATGTCCAACTAGAAGAGTGGGTAGTAAAGATAGCATGGGGGAAAGTTAGAATAAAAGGCAGAAGGTACAGAGATGAGTTTATACTCTAACCAAACAAGATGATAGGTGTCCAATGAACTGGCAACATGTATTACAATTCTTTAACCAAAAGGTTAAAAAATTTGATTCTTGGATTACATATTCATTTGTGGTTTGTACTTTTGTTTGTTTTTTTGATAAAATATGTTATGTATTTTGCTACTCTTATGGATAAAATATAGTTATAAATTATATTTACAAAGACTGAAAGATTAGTTTTGAAGATAGGAATATTATAATTAATCTGTTGCCATTGAAGATACAAGATTTTGATATTATCTTAGGAAC
The DNA here is from genome assembly GCA_035584115.1 of Cedrela odorata. Taxonomy (NCBI): domain Eukaryota; kingdom Viridiplantae; phylum Streptophyta; class Magnoliopsida; order Sapindales; family Meliaceae; genus Cedrela; species Cedrela odorata. The sequence goes on from JAXCLQ010026808.1 coordinate 2,920, forward strand.
AGATTGGTTGGCCGTCTATCATGTGGTAGTGAATTATTTTACTAAGATAGTAGTGGTTAACATTCTGAGCCAATCAGAATTTAGTTTCTGTGGGAAACGATTTGTGATAGGTAAAAGGTTGTTCAATGTGATTAAGACCACAAAGTTACTAGGAAAAATAAGTGTGAAGGGTTTCATAACTTATGTGTTTACCGGAGAGTGAATCAAGTCATAATAAAGAATAAACACTCTATCGTACATGAGATGGTAAGAATGACGAGACCACAGAAGAAGTTGATTGAGGATATTGCTTGTAATGGTGGTGCTCTAAGAAATTGTTATTTGATTTATTCTTTTTGGGGGAACATAATAAAATTTCTTATAAGAATATTGATGTATGTCTTAGGCGAGAAGTGAGATCTGAGAATAAAAAATTTTCTTTAGCTAGTATGAGACACAAATGAAAATAGAATTAGTGAACGAATCTAAGTAAAATGCATAAAAGGATTAAGTAAGATGTTGAGGCAAGTAATTGGGTCATGAAATATATTTCTCCTTTCTTAAATAATTTTGTAATAATTTAAGATTTATAAAAAGTTAAGGAAAGGTTTAAAATTATTATCTAGAGTTTATGCTAGTATTAAAAAGGAAATTTATTATTTTTTGTGAAATAAATTATCTTGGGTTATATTATCAAGTGACTTTTGATATGAGACTATTTATGAGTTTAGTCTGTGAATAAAAATAAAGCCCAAATCTCATTTATTCTTATAAGAAATGATAAGAAATAAGAATTTTATTTTATGAGATATATAAGAATTGATTACTAAGAATTTTAATTCATTGATTAAGAGTGGAGCCTAAACTTTAAATATGCGAGGTCAATGTTGAAGTTTATTTTAGGTTCTTTTATGAGAAGATTTTTGAGAAGATTGGAGAAGTATTATGAAAAAGAAATTTAAGATCATAAAAGTAATAAAATTTTATTTTTGGATCAAGGCCAAAGGTGTTTAAGAAATATGATAATCTTCTCTAAAGTGTGAAATAGATGTTTTAGATTGCATTAAATTTACAAAGTTTAAAACATTTGCTAACATATTATATATAAAGAAGAATACATAGTTTCTCAAGTTAAGAATTTATAGTCATTTATTTTATTCAATAAAATTTTAAATTAAAGAATACGATTAGGAAATTTTACAAGTATAAGATATATTTATTTTCATGATACTTGAGAGACAAAGTTCATAGTTAAAAACAACAATAGTAATAATAAGGGATAAGAAAGACAATTTAAAAAAAAAGATTAACTGATGAGTTATTTAAGAGATTTCAATTGAGAATTTATATGTAACAAAGGTATATTAATGAGAATATTTTAATATGTATAATGATATTGAATTTTATATACAAAGATTTATGATAGTAGGCTTGATATGATTGATAGAATTTGTAATTGAAAAAAATATTGATTATATGGATAAGATAATCTGCAAAAGAATTATTCGAGGTGAATAAAAAAAAGATTTGGTTACTAAGTATAACTCAAGTTTTATTTTATTAAATTTTTTATATTAATGAAGTTATTTTAAGGAGATTAAAAGAATTTGTAAGTTGGTATTGTATTCGCTCAAGGTTTTAAAATTCAATTTTGTTTGATAATCAAAATATTATTGAATATACATATCCGTAGTTCAATTTTGAAAAGATTTAGAGCAACTAATGAGATATTTAAAATCGATACTATTTTGTATGATTTTATATGTAATATATAAATACATTAGTTTGTAATTGATTTTAAGGTCTATATGACGGAATTATGAGGTATTATAAGAAGTATGTTATTTAATTATTTAATTATTTAATTTTTAATAATTTATACATTTGTTATATTAGAACATGAAGTGGATGGAGAACAAAAATATCAACAAATAGTTTGGGTGACTTGATTTAATAATTTAATTGAGAAAAGTTATTATTGGATGTTCCTAAATTAAACAATAATTTTCTATAGTAAGTATTATAAGCTATAATTGAATTGAAAATATACAATTCTTGATTGATATGAATGAGATGATTAGAAGTTTATTTTAAGAATATCAAAAGTACTATATTATAGCGTACCATTTGAGAATTAAGATTTATGTCTACGAGAAATTTTACTTATGATGTTATGAAAGTTTAAGTATGAAATTATGTATTTTATAAGTATAGATTAACTGAGATAATGACATAATAATTCTTGATATAGGTATTGGACATTAATTGTATATAGTGGTTTATAACTATAGGAATTTTTCGCATAGGTCATATATATATATATATATATTACTATGTATGGTAATAAATGTGTTTTGACATTGTGATGAGATAATGGTTGAATATTAAGAGATCAAGGCGATTAGAATAAAGTTGGATTATATTATAAAGATAATGTCTTTGATATCTTAGATTTAGATCTTAAATATGTATATAACATATATGGTGTATGTTATATTAACCTTAATCAATCTGTAATATATAGAATTTTGTAGAAGTTATATATAAGCTCTGTTGTATTATAAAATAAGGGATAGTGATGTTACATTTTAAAATAAGGGATGATTACAGTAAAATCTAAGCATTAAGATCATATAGACTTAAAGCTTAAATATAATGATTGGATTAAAAGTCAATAAGATATATGTTTTAATATTATATGATTTTTGGAACTTGTTATTGGAGTTGTTCAGTGGAAGTGTGATTTAGTAAGAATGACAATTGCTATTACCATCAATGAATGCGTATTAGAAGAATAGACTCCTTAATTATGTATTAATTTGACTAAGTTACCATAAGTTTTGAATGGTAGTAGTAACTTATAACGAGTTTAATCAAGTATGTCAGTTCAATTATTTGCTTTGTGGAGGTTTCATAAGATGTTTATATTAGATAAATGTAAGGGGTATTAGTTAAGTATACATAATGAATAAGACACTTGTAAAATTTCGAAGACGAAATTTTTTGAAGGAGGTAAGAATTGTAATGCCCGCAATTTTGAAATTTTGTAACTGTAGCATATGCAGTATTTAGAAAATTTAATCGAATAATTTGATGTTATCTGTTTAATTAAAATTTCATATAATTTCAAATTTTTTGATAAATGATTGAATTTTGGGCCCAAAGTAATGTTATTTTTTTAGGCCCAAAATTAGTTTTATAAAGTTAGGTTATAAGTGAATTTTGGATTAAGAGAATAGTGCTTCGATTAATTTTGGACTTTAATTAGGACTAAAGCAAAAAATTTTCAAAATTTTGAGTTATTTTTAGAATTTTAAAAAGATAGAGATCTTAATGATAGTTTAAATATCAAAATAAAGGAAAAATTGCCTTCTTTCTTCTCCAACCCATGGATTCCTTTCCTTTCTCCCTTTCTCTCTCTCAATTTTCAGTCAAACGACTTTAAATTCACTCTATTTTCTTTCAAATTTCAATTACCAGTAAACTTTATAACTCATTAGAAACTTGAATTTTAGATTTTTATTATGATTTCGAATTGGGGTTACTATTTATTTAAGAAATTTATGTTTAATTTTGCGTACGAAACGTTAGAATTGTGTTGAATTAGAGTAGAAAATGTAGTATTAGGTTGAATTTACTTTGATTGATATATTTATGGAAAGAAATTAAGGTGATTTGCTCTCGGATGAACAGTATTTTTAAAGGTGTTACAGTGTTATTGAATGTGCTATAGTAACTTCAATTTGCACAGTACTTTTATTTTGTACAGTAACTGTTTGTATAGCAAATATAATATAAACAGTACTAGATGCAGTAACTCCAGTGTCAACAGTCTTTAGTTACAGTAATCCGGCATAAACAGTTTTTTGCTATAGTTTTTAAATCAAAATCGTATTTTTTTGTTCAGGAAAAAATGTGTAAATTTAGGATAGTAAAAAATAAGAATTAGAATAAATTAGTCACGAAAATTCATTGTAGAAAATCGTGTAAATGACCTTAGTTAGTTAAACTTAGTGTTATGAATAAAACTAAGAAATTTTAGACACTAATTCCACGAATATCGCATTTAAAACATTTATATTGATTAATTAAATAGTAAAAGACATGATTTATATATTTGTGATGAATAGGTTGTTAGTAAGAATTTGTTTGAGTGAATGATTGTAATATTGGGTATGGAAAAATTAAAAGTTTGGGAGATATTGGTTTCGGATCACATGGTACGCCAAGTGTTCGATGAAATACTTTAGTAGTTGTAAGTGTTAACATATTGTGAAATCAATGATTAGGTATGTTGCTATGAATAATGCAATGCATGATGTAATGAATGAATTATGAAAACCATACCTTGAAATGTATGAGATTGTCTAAATTATAGTAAGGCATGTTGGTTGCATACCAAGCATTTGATAAAATGTCTAAATGACGTGTTAATTGTTGAATTAATAATGTATGACACATGTGTGAGCGGATATGAGTTGTAAACTTTGTGTAACGATGACAGTTGATGCGTGAGGGTCTATGATGATGACAGTGTGCATGAAGGTCCTCTCAAGACGACAACCCAATATCAGCCATGCTTGATGCCAATTCTTGTAGGCTACGACTTTTGAGAGAATAAGGTATTAAGTACCTATTCTTGTGGGCTACGACCTTAGAGAAAATAGGGTATTAAGTACCTATTCTTGCAGGCTACGACCTTAGAGAGAATAAGATATTAAGTGTCTATTCTTTCGGGCAATGACCTTAGAGAGAATAGGAATGTTAGAGACCCTATATTGGTCATACTTTGATGCCTATTAGTGAAGGTGACAACCCAACAGTCGATGAAGGTATCAGAGTCCTATTCTTGCAAGCTACGACATTTGAGAGAATGGGGTAATGAAGATATATTTGTGAGGAATATAGTCTAATAGATGAGAACTAGGATTGTATGCTATATTATGTAGGGTTGTACTATGATTATATAGATATATTTTAGTTATGTTGCTGAGGTATTTTGGAGTATAGTTCAAGTGACCTACTCACTGGGCTTATTAGCTCACTACTCTAAGTTCTTAGTTTTGCAGGTCTGTCCTAGCTACCAGACTCCTCTGTAACAGTAGCTCACGATATATTGAGATTCTTAGCAAAATTGTTTTATTTATGATGTATAACTATGGATTAGTTATACATTATGATGTACTCATCATCATTTTTGGAATGTTAATATACTATCTATATAATTATCTCACTTCTTTTTATTTTCAAACATATATAAATATTAGACTGTGTTTAGTAAAATTATTTCTTTTCCATTGAATTTGCAAAATCTATTAGAAATAAAATGTTTTATACTTTAAACATGTCATTGTTCATGAGATTGTGAAGCCATGGATGGGCAATGCATTGCATGGTTGTTGAGGTGCTCTCAATATACGAGGGTTACACATTATTGTCAAAATGATGATATTGTTGGGTAACATGACATGAACTGGTTGAGCATGTAGTAGCCTAACCAACTCGCGGCGTCTCTTGTAAGGTAGGGCTCGCCTTTCAAAGGCATGGTTGTGACAACATGTTTTAGGAAACAAGTGTTGGGATGTTGATTTATGTTCATATGGTTGTTCGTTGTGGCATGGAAAATGAATGAAGTTATTTTGAAGTGATTTAAATGTGTTTTGGAAACACTGGAAGTTGTTAAAAATGGCAGAGTATCATTCTATTTGCAGTGAGTATTAACACTTTATGTAGAGTGTCGATACTTGGAGTAATAAAACGATACCTAATGCTTTAATATCAATCTGTTTTAAGCAAGTGTCGACACTTTTGTGAAAAGTGTCGATACTCAGAGTAATAGCATCGATACTTGTTGTTCCAGTATCATTCTATTTTGAGTGAGTATCGATACTTATTAGTTTAACATGAGTGAGTGTTAATACTTTGGTGAAAAGTGTTAACACTTGCTAGCTGAAAGTATCAATACTTGATAACCCACAGAATCGAGTATCGATACTTTGAACAATAGGTAGATGCTTGTGAATTCGATAGAAAGTGTCATTACTTTTGTGAAAGTATCGATACTTCACAGATAATAGGAGTGAGTATCGACACTTTAAGGAAAGTATCAATACTTGCAGGTATTCAGTGGCAAGTATTGATACTTTTGAGAAAGGTATAGATACATGTTTTCATCATTCATGTATAATCACGAAATGTCAAAATATTCCTTTAACCACAACTTACATAAGCACTATTTTAAATAGTAAATTTTCTGTTATCAAAAATTTAATTTGTTGAAATTAAAAATTTTTCAGGTTTGAAATTGTTTCAATTAAACAGAAAATAATATTATGAATTAAAATAAAATTGAATGATGATTTTAATTGATTTTGATTCAAGTAAAATTAATAGAATTCTATTAGGAGTAAACATATAAACATAAAATCGATAAATTGATATTGTATCAATTAATGTCTCTCTCCAATAAATTTGTTAATATATTAAATTGATTTTATTAATTAGTAATATGTAGAGTTTGAAATTAATATAATTGGATGATATAGATTTTAAATTGCATTGCTAAACAATAAAATATATACATATTGATGTGTTTATTAATTGAGACCAAAAAAATAAATGAAAATCTCTCTTATATAATATTAGGTTCAATCCTTTTGATGCAATCAGTAGGTTATAGGCATCTTAAATAGAGTAACCTAATAGCTGTTAGTTGAGGGCCGTCACAGAGTGTCATAGTCTATTTGACCTGTTTCTTGATAGGGGGTTTTTAGTTTTCAATAATTGTTAGATGAGGGGTTTGATTTCATTCTTATTCAAGAAAAGGCGTTGGGTCTAAACTAACTAAGTTGAGGCACCAATAACTGTTAGGTGAGGTATCTTTTTTTAGAGTTAGATTGATTATGTCTTGTAAAGAGTTACAAATAGAAATGAGTTTCTGACTCAGTGGGCTTGCTTGTCTAATAACTGTTAGGTGAGGTTTTGTGAGTTTGATGAGAATATGATCACCCACGAAAATCAGTAATTTGATTATAGTTTTCTCATTGATGGAGTATGAGATATAATTAAAGTAATGGGAGCATTATTTGGTTTAAAGTTCATAACTAAATAATTGATATATACTCTAATACATTCTAATGTATTTTCATTTTTTGCAGATCTCTTTTCTAGTGGGAGAATCATGAGTAACCCTCTTCTTAAAATCCTTGACACCTATAAGTTTACCGGACCTAACTTTAAGGTTTGGT
>JAXCLQ010026808.1:10245-28609 GCA_035584115.1 Cedrela odorata
TATGTCCTTCCAAGGCTTACGCTTAAGTCACTTTTAAAAGAGGCTTTACCAGAAGAGAGGGGGACCTTTCAGAAATGAAATGATGATAATCTTAAGGTGAGATCGTATATGCTAGCGTCTTTGAGTGATGACTTGCAGACTCAGCATAAGGACATGCAGGATGCCTTAACGATTTATATTTCTTTGGAAAAGATGTTTGGGGAGAGTTCTAGTAATAAGCGGTGCGAGTTGTCCATTGCTTTGTTCAGAATAAAGCTTAATCTGGGAGTGCCTCCGAAGTCTCATCTTATGAAGATGATAAACCACATAAGTTAGTTGGCCTCTTTAGGGTTTTTTATGAATTTCAAATTATAGATGGATTTGATTCTTCAGTCACTTCCATCTAGCTTTGACTAGTTTGTTACCAATTATCATATGAATAAACTGTAACTTACTCTTCCTAAACTTATGAATGAAATTATTTCATTTTATGAGAGAGTCTCAAAGGGTAAAGGGAAGGAGACTGTTCTTGTTACACTGTCTTATGGTAAGACATCAAAAAGTAAAGGCAAGAAATCCTCCTAGGTTAGACCCAAAGGAAGATTCTCCAAGAAGAAGAAGGGCAAAGACAAACGAGTTACCAATAGTCAAGCCAATGATGAGTGTCATCATTGTAAGAAGCTTAGACACAGAAAAAGTAACTGTTCTCTTTACATATAGAGTCCGAGACAGAAGAAGGTGTAAGGTACGCTTTCTTCTCATGTTGTTGAAATTGAATTAAGTGTTATTCAGATTCAAATAGCTGGATAATTGATTCAGCTACAACTTCTCATATTTGTATGTCATTACAGGACCTTTATAGTAAGCAGTTACTGAAGGAGCGTGTAGTGACATTGAAGATGGCAAATGGAGCAACAGTTGCTGCCACTTGCTCAGAGACTTGCAGAATTGTTCTGCCTTCGGGTTATGTTTTTGTATTGTACAAAACAATGTATTTTTATACTACCAGTAGAAACATTTTATCTATCCATCAGTTGTGTAAACATGATTACACTTTTATGTTTGATGGATGTAAATATTGTATTTATTTGAGAAATAAATTGATTGGCACTATCTTGAATGTAAATAGTTTATATGTTCTTGAGACTAATAAAATTAACATTACTAATACTATTAATAAGGAAAGATCTAGAAATAAGCTTAATTCAAAACTTATATGACATCATAGATTAGATCATATTAGAATAAGAGAATTATAAAGAAGGGTAGTGATGGACTGATAGGTCCATTAGGTTCTGAATCATACCCAACTTGTGAATTCTATCTTCAAGGTAAGATAACCAAATTTTCCTTTGTTAGACAAAGGAAAAGAGCCAATGAAGTTATTGAATTGATACATACTGATGTATGTGAATTGTTTAGTGAAATGGCCAGATGAGGTTTATCATACTTTATAGCCTTTACTGATGATCATTCATGGTAGGTTATGTATACTTATTGAAGTATAAATCTGAATCTTTTGAAAAGTTTCAAGAATTCAGAGCTGAAGTAGAAAAACAAACTGGAAAGAGTATTAAAATTCTACGATTTGATAATAGAGGTGAATATATAAGTATTGAATTTCCAGAATTTCTTAAAATTAATAGTATACTTTCTCAACTTACACCTTTTTATACACCACAGCATAATAGTATATCGGAAATGAGGAATCGTACTTTTATTAGATATGGTACAATCCATGATGAGCTTCATAGACTTATCTACATATCTTTGGGAATATGCCTTATATACTACAATATACATCTTGAATAAGACTCCATCGAAAGTAGTTCCCAAGACACCGTATGAGATATGGTATGGAAAACTTCCAAGCTTCAATTATATAAAGTCTTGGGGATATCCAGCTTATATTAAAATAGTTAACATTAGGAAGCTGGATGCTAAGTCTGAAAAAGATTGATTTATTAGATATCCAAAATATAGTTTAGGGAATTATTTCTACTTTTATGTTAATCGTAGAATTTTGATTCGTAGACACGTATAGTTCCTCGAGTATCAGTTCATTAAGAATGGTGGTGTAGATAAAAAGATTGAGCATTCAGACGAGTCTAGAAAGCTTGATGATGATCAACCTCAGATGGATGAGCTTGTTGATGCAGATGAACTAGTTCAATCTAATCCTTAGTCTTTTATAGACCAAACTCTTCATAGATCTACTATGATATCATGCTCTCCTCAGAGATATTATTTTCTTTTTGAAAATGATTTTGAATTATTTATGATAGGAATAGATATACAGAGGGAAGATCTTAGAACCAATGAAGAAACGATATTAGATATCGATTCTGGAAGATAGCTTGAAGCTATGAAATATGAAATGGAATCTATGTATGTAAATCAGGTGTGGTCAATTATTGATCCGCTAGAACGAATTGTTCTTATCGGTTGCAAATGAGTTACAAATGAAAATTTGGCAAAGATGGAAAAATAGATGCTTTTAAAGTTAGGTTGGTGACAAAGGGTTATTGTAAAACCCACTAAATTTGATATTATTTAAGTATATTTGACTTCGATATTAATGAAGTATTTAGATGTGTTAAGGTTTGAAGAAATTTTATTTTGGCACACATGAATAGTAAAATCGACACTTTGTTACAAAACTCCATAAATACACATATAAACCTAAGTTCATGATTTTATTTCTCTTATATTTTCAAGATAATTATAAAGATGCAAGGACTAAATTGAAAGAATTTTTAAAATTGAAGGGGTAAAGTGCAAAATTTTCATAAAGTTAGGAAAAAAATGCAAATATGAAAAATGTGGGGCCACTTTTAGAATACTTATATTACTATAATTAAGGCCAAATAGTGATACTAAACTAAGTCAAGATTTTTCTAAATGAAGTTCCATTTAATTAATTTAATCAAAGTCCAAAATTAATAAAAAATGAGCCCAAATAATTAAATCCAAAATTAAAGCACAATCCTTATGTTTTTAGTCTAAATTTTTTAAAGCATTTCACATTTGTTTAACTAGTTAAAGAGACAATTGAGAGGAGGAAGGGTGGCTTATGTGGAGACAACGAAAATAAACAAAACAAGGTAAGCCCAAATGCTAGGTTTATGAAAAATTAGACCCAAAAGTAATTAAATGTAAAAATAGCCCAATTAGTGTTTTACTTTTCCATTCTTCATTTAAGTAATAAAAAGCAACAAAAATAAAATAGAAAGAGAGCTTAAACGAGAGCAAAAAGGGTGAGAAGGAAATAGAGCAAAAATTATGCATGTGAGGAAGTTTGTGGCTGTGTGGTGCTTTTGGTGGAGGCGAGGAATGCCAAGCAAGCAAGAGGAAGAAGAGAAGAAGAAGAAGGAAACCAGGAGAGTGGCTGAATCAGGTGGGAAGAGAAAGAAGAAAGTAAGAGAGAAAGAGAGAAGGAAGAGAAAAGAAGGTAAGTTAGTGTATATGTCTGTAGGTGTGTGTATTAATTATTTTTGTAATTTGTGGTTAATGTTTAATGTTTGAGTAATGTTAGATTTGATTTTTAAAGCATGAATTAGAGATTTTATTGTGTATAAATGGGATGAATATGTGTTGTATATGTGCTGTGTGGAAATTAATGAGAAGGTGAAAGGGTGGTGATGGTCTAGGAGAAGGTGAAAGGTGAAAGGTTAATGAAAAATACATATATGACAGGGCATGAACTAGTTTTTGGGCCTTAGTTTAATGACATTGGTGTATGATATATGTAAATTTAAAAGGTTATGGGGTATTGAAATGGTGATAGAGCATGAAAATGGTGTAAACATTGTAGGAATGAAAACTGTCAACAAGGGTTGTGTGTGCACAGTATTGCGAAAATGCTTACTCTACTAGGCAAAACATGAGCGGTTTTTGCGCGCCCCTATATGGGAGGTTAGAGGACAGAAAAATGAAGAACTTAGGTGCGATAGGTTATGGAATTAGTGATTGGAAGTGTGTTAAAAGAAGGGATGAAATTTGGATGGATGCACTTACTTGAAATCTAAGCAGGGCTCGGAAAAATGAAATATGGGAGAGTTTTTGATATCGGATTAAGGCGCCGTAAAATGCTATGGAAACTAGAAATCTAGGAGCACAATCTTAAATTTAGCTCATTTCGAGAAGAAATAAGATTGTAATAAATTTTGAAAGTGACATCTCTATAGATGACATATCATGTTTTAGTGTGATATATATTGTAAACTTGTAGCAAGCAAAGTGCGTATTTAGTGCATAAAAGAGAATTCTAGCCTAAATTCTAATTTTATTCAATGAATATTTCAATTATGATATTGTTTAGTTAGGTGATAAGAATGCATATTACGTTTGCCCAATTATATTAAGCCTAATAATGGACCATTTAATTATAGATTTACAAACCAAGCAATCGACGCCAACGCTTTGAAACAAACGCCTAAGCGCTTAACTGGTGAGTAGATGGATATATTTTTTAAAGATTTTAAAATAAATGATTTAAAATGTTAATTTGTTTTCTGAAAATTATAAACTTTAAGAAAATTATTTAAATGTTTAATTTTGTTCAAATTTATAGATTTTAGATTTATTGCAAATATGAAATTAATATGTTATGAGTAAGAGTATATTTTATAAGAAGTTTTGATTATCCATGAAATATTTTGTTGATGGGTTGATATGTGATAAATTGATTTGTTTTGTTATGTGAATTAATAACGAACATTATATGCAGATTTTATATTTGAGATTTGGGTGCAAGTGCTCAGTTGAACGCATCTGTTCATAGATATATTCCGCCCTTACCCGAGAAAGAGGTAAGGGAGAGGTTACATATTTTGTGATTATATATTCCACCCTTACCCGAGTATGAGGTAAGGGAGAAGTTATATATTCCGCCTTTACCCGAGGAAATGGGTGAAGGAGAGGTTACCTATTTCGTCCTTACCGAGTATGAGGTAAGGGAGAGGTTACCATTTCTGTCTTTGTCGTCTGTTAAGAGGCAAATGAGAGGTTACCATTTCCACCTTTGTTTTCTGTTAAGAGGCAAATGAGAGGTTATAGTTGGATGAGTCGATGTCTAGCACATCATCTACTTATCCAAGCTAATGCTAACGAGAGGGTTAATAAATTGTTTTGTATGCTAATATAGAAAAACTAGTTAGCTGGCATTGAGGTGTTAGCTGGATGTACACCAGAGAATGTCTTGAGGGATAGTTTTTTGGCGAGCCCAAATATTTTTATTTGAATATCCATAGATATTGTTTATGAAATTAGTTTTTAGCATGTTGTTATATCTGAAGAAATGATTTTAAATTATAAATAAATTTTGTATTTCTTATGTTAAAATGTTGATACTCTTACCCATATATTATTTTATGATTTTTAGGTTTAATATTATCCCTCTATTCATTGAGTTATTTTTAATCTTTTATTTTCTTAAAACATTTTCAGATTAGACAAGTTTGGTGGAGGCCGTGAGTCTACTCCTCAAATCAAAGTTGGCAAAATACTATTATAGGAGACTAGTAGGCATTTCGGGTCTCAGATGTTATATATATATATATGAGGTTTAGTTGGGATCCATAAACTATATTTTTTAATTGATTTGTGAATAACGAATATATTATAAGTACAAATGTTGAGGATATAATATATGTTTATACACATGTATGTATTTATGTGGACATTATATATGAAATATTAAATTGGGATTTTAATTATTTGTATGGATGGAATATAGGAAGCCTTACACAATCGTGGGAGTATAAATGATATGTATATCTTGCGACTGTGTGGCGGTTGTTACGTACCTATATAGGTGGATTAGGGCGTGACAGTTATAATAAAAAACAAGGTGTTAATTTTGATGAAATTTTTTCGTTAGTAGCCATGCTAAAATCCATTCAGATATTACTTGCTATTGCGGCTTATTATGACTATGAGATATGGTTGACAAATGTGAAGACAACTTTTTTTTAATGGTTTTATTGAGAAGACCATATATATGCAACAGCCTATTGGGTTTGTTACATCTTGTAATAGTCATAAAGTATGTAAGTTGCATAGATCTATTTATGGATTAAAGCAAGCTTCTAAAAGCTGGAACATATGATTTGATGATGTAGTCAAATCGTTTAGTTTCATCAAGAATATTGATAAATCGTGTATCTATAGAAAAGAGAATAACAATGCCATCACATTCTTTATATTGTATGTAGGTGATATACTACTTATAAAAAATGATATAAGCATGTTATCTGAGGCTAAATTGTAGTTGTCTAATGTTTTTTCCATGAAAGATATGGGAGAAGCGACCTTCATTTTGGGTATTTGCATCTATAGAGATAGAGCAAAACGAATGATAGGTCCTTCTCAGAGCCTGTACATAAATAAAGTATTAAAAAGGTTCAATATGGATAGGTCTAAGAAGGGTTTCTTACCCTGTAGTCACAGCTTCTATCTCTCTCTAGAAATGGGACCCAAGACTGAAGTTAAGCGTGAATATATGCTGAAGATTCCTTGTGCTTCGACAATAGGTAGTCTTATGTATGTTATGTTATGTACTAAACTTGATATAGCGTATACTGTGAGTATTACGAGTCGATATCAAGCAAATCTAAGTGAAGAACATTGGATTACAGTCAAACGGATCTTAAAGTACTTAAAAAGAACTAAGGATTTTGTCACTTCTCGACCCTAGGGTCTACCTGTGATAATTACCACAAACCCTCCTGATGTATCCTCTAATGTCCAGAACGTATCAAAAGAGCCTGTAAGGCTAGCCTGTACATCTTACACTCCTGAAAATATATTTTTTTAAATATATTTTCCTTCCATGGAATTATTCTCAAAGAATTGATCTCCGTGATCAATTTCTCCATAACATATTTAGAAAATAAAATATCAATATAGAAAATCATTTATCATATAGGTTGAACAAAATAATAATTTCTTATATAACATTTAGTTATGATACAATACTTTATATATTTCCCTAGGAATCACAAATTCAAATAAAAACACATATCCAGTGGACTCTAACTTATACAAGTGAGTCAAGATAAAAAATCTACCAGGAGCTTCTCAAGCTTTCTATTGCCACCACTAGACCGGCTAGGATTAATCCACTAGATGTATTTTGAGTACATTGTGACATAAATCCATTTCTCATGCTTTGTAAAATCATTTATTTTCTTGTAAAGCATGCATTTATAAAACTAGCCCTTCTCACTAATGTTGGCCCCGAGTAGTCGCTTAGTGACATGAGCGACTGTCCTTGTAATCCGTCAAATCCATGAGATCTCTTTCAAGCTGCTAGGACTTTCCATAGGGTTTCTAAAATCACACATACGTACATGGCATACAGTGGGCTTACCATGGCCTCTCCTCCTTATATCATCCTCAGTGCGGCTCTACTCACCTATGTGGCCTTTCAACAGATCCGTTTATAGGCTACCTCCTTGTATATACAGTCAATAACATGGCTTACTGGCCAATAAACAATAACTGGCTTTACTAGCCTCATCAACAAAATACATGCATTTATAAATCATTTCATAACAATAGTTATTCATATAAACCAAATCCCAGCGTCCTTGGCCATAACATTGTCACGCCCCGACCTTGGGATCCTTCTGTGACAATCGTTATAGACCCTCATGATACACCCTCTATATCCAACATATATCACAAGAGCCTATAAGGCAATCAAATCAATACCACAACACTTAAAAATAGTTTATAAATACAGCATCCCATCTATGGGAGCATAATCAAAGAATTGATCTCCGTGATCAATTCATCCACAACATGCATAATTTAAAATAAGTATTAATCCGAAACATTTTATAAGGATTAAACAAAATAAATAAGTTATTACTTATTTAGTTTACAAATCACTTTATCATAATCCAATTCCAAAACAATCCTAATATAAATACATATTTCCTAGGAAAATACATATTCATTTAAAATCTCTATCTAATGGACTGAAACATCTCTATGAGTTAAGATTAAAGATAACCTACCTAGTGTGGCGTATATTCTCTACTATCACTACTAGTCTAGCTAGGACAAGCCTTCATAACCTGAAAGTTGAAATATTGAGGGATGAGTATACAACTACACTCAATGAGTAAACGTATACATACATAACTATACATGCATGCACATATACATTAATAAATCATGATATTGGGTTTTCTTTGATTACATGCTTAAATACATATATACAACTCATGTACAACCAAAAGTAACTATAAACAATATAAATATGGTTTGCATGCATTTTAAACAATCAAACCGAGTTGGCCATAATATCCTGACCGCAACCTTGGTCTAGGTAATGTCGAAACCAATCAGTGAGCCCGTTATGCAGAAAAACTATATGAAATGAAATCTTTATAAACATAAAAACCATTTCTCATGCATTGCAAAATCAGTTAAGTTATATAAACATGCATTTCTTAAAAACCAGCCTGTTTCACTGATGTTGGCCCGAGTAGTCACTTGGTGATCTAGTGACTGTTCTCGTCGTATTCGTCAAATACTTGAGATCCCTATCAAGTCACCAAGACTTTCCATAGGGTCTCCATATAAGCACCTAGTGCTTGGCACACAGTGGGCTTACCATGGTTTAACCTCCCTTATACAGCCCTACTACGGCCCACTCACCTATGCAGCCTCTCATAGGTTCGCCATAGGCTACCTCCCTGTATATACAGTAAATATGCAAGCTTAAAATTCATACAACTGGCCCATTGGCCATAACATAATAACTGGCCTCGCGGCCTCATCACCAATGTACATGCATTTAATTCTCTTCGAGTGAACAGTAACCCCTAAAATATAACATTCTTCAAATCTTACAAATTCCACTTACATTGGGTTAAATGACTTACCAAAGGGTCGTAAGAGTCCTTAGAATGTCGATTTTCTGTTCAATCGACAAAATCCCTCATTTTGGTTCAAAAACCTAGATTTTCGTTCTTCCTCATCCCTTGCTATTCTTAGCCAAATGTGGCACCAATGCGTAGTGAAGAAGATGAGAAATCAGTGGGAAGGCAAGCCTTGCAAATGTAGGCCAAGGATTTGGGAAGGTTTGACCAAAAACCAAGAGAGAGAGAAGGAGATAGGGTGGATTTTAGAGAGATATAGGAAATGAACAAATGGGAACATTTGGAGTCAATTTACCCTTGTGGGTATTTATATAAAGGAGTGAAGGGATCGAAATGCCCCTCAAATTTCGCCCAAATTAAGTTTTATCGAAGCAAAGGGTCGACATTTTGGCTACAAGTGTCAACACTTTTGGTTAAAGTGTCGACATTTTCAAGCTAGTATCGATATTTTTGGAATCCAATAAGTGTCAAAGTTTTCCTGGCCAAAAGTATCGATATTTTTGCCTAAAGTGTCAACACTTTTGCCAAAAGCGTCGACACTTTCATGGTGAATGTCGATATTTTGAAAGACAGAATGCTTGTATTTTTTCCCAATCAAAAGTATTGACCTTTCCTATTAAAGTTTCGACACTTTTTGACAAAGTGTCGACATTTCCCTTCCTGTATCGATACTTTCTTTCAGGCACTTACTGGAGTAAAGTCTGGGACTCGAGTGTTGACCTTGTCAACCCATAGTGTCGACACTTTCCTTTAAATGTTGACCCCTTCTGCCTAATATCGACACTTTCGCTTAGGATACATGTTAGGAAGCTATTGACTCCCAAGTGTCGATACTTCCTTCCCCAAGTATCGACCTTTTAGCAAAAGGTCGACACTTCTCTTTGTTCGGTATCAACCTCTTTGTCCGATATCGATCGCGTGTACAAGTATCAATTCATTTTTCGCAAAAGAGTCGATATTTTCCTTTAGAGTGTTGACACTTCTCTTGGAAGTGTCGACCTCTTCCTTCACAGGGTCGACTTGCACCCTTAAAATGTTGATATTTCAGCCCATTTCATCTAAATTCTTCAAATAATATAGAAATAAAAAAAAATTTCCTAGAGGCTCTACCCCCTGGACCCCTGCAAGGGTGCTGCCCCTTGACCCCACTCGTTGGCCTGCGAGCGAAAGTGCCAATGCTTCAGCATAAGGTATTATTCATAAATCACATTTGTAAAATTTTAACTTACGAAATCATTTTATTCGCATGTCATGATTTAGCCCTAATTACCTAAGCCTCGTTCGTGTGTCAACTATCCATATACATGTACATGTATACATGAATATCAAGAATTTATCATGTTACCCTTATGCATAAAGAACAGGGTTTACGAACATCATTTATACAAATCGTTTCCAATAAGGATTTTAAATCATTTAAACAATTCGAACCTCCCTGGCGATTTCAATGTGTATAGCATTCAAATAATTAATAACAGCAGACCAAACAATCAAAACATTCCAATATCATGTAATACTCATTTCATTTCAATCATAAAAATGCTTGTTTAACACACAAGCTGTCATATCCCTTTTCTAAACATTTAACCTCAAATACCAATCTCACATTTAATATACAATGCATTGCTTTTATTACATAAATCCTACATAATTCAATTTATAAAAGTTTTTATGCATACAAGTCCATACATATTACTTAGCTAACCTACAATTATATATATCAAAAAATTTTAAATACGCCTAGTACCCTCGTTTGCGTACTTGGTTACCCTTATGTGCTATTGTCTAAAAAATAAAATTTTTACAATAAAGAGTGAGATATAATCTTAGTAAGCAAATCATACTTATTTTTAATGTCGATGCAATACAGAATATAAAGGTTTAAAAAATCAATGCATTTTCAAACTTTTCCAAATCACATAGAATTTATTCATAATATGAACACATTAAAAATGACTTAGTCAATTAGTGTCACCTGCACCTACGGTGATCTGGTTCAGAACGTAATTACGTGTTTTGCATGTAGCGGTCATTCTCATATTCATATAACAGAAATGCGTGTAACGCGTTAAACAGAATTCTTACTAGTTCGCAACCCTTGCATTTAACACAAAACCTGACTAGGGCAGAATAGCATAATTAATGACTAAGCCATAAAAATACATTATTATTCAAGTATTTCACACATCGATAATATTTCATATTTATTTTCTAAATACGATATCGGCGCACAACAGTTAAATTTACAATTTATAATTTTCATTTCATAAAACTATATCGTTGTACCAATATTTTAAAATCACATTTTCTTCATTCAACAATTATTTTATAAAACTATATCAGCATACCAAAAGCTAAAATCATATTTTCATCATAACATCGGATATTGCATAATTTTAAAATATCAAAATACATGTACGATCTACTTACTTTCCTTCCTGCTCTTCTTGAGTGTGTTCCTATTCAATGGTATGTACCTAAAATCAAATTAACACAATCTATTTTAGTTACGTGTTAATTCTTGTCGTCACATTCCTATGACATCCACTTACCCAAACTCAACACTTTATGAATTTCCTAAAATAGACTTATTACCATATTCACTCCATTCCATCATTTCATACATACCTATACCTATAAACATACAACTTTTAAGAAAACACACATTTGGCGGAAAATTTTAGAATTCATCAAGTGTTGCTGTTTTTCGCCAATCCATTTTTCGACAACACCCGCCTTATCAAATTCTAAACACTCCCAATTATTTCACACAAACTCAACCTATTGAAAATCGTCAAGATTCAATTCCAATTTTACAATTATACCATTCCAAATCCACAAGTAACAATTTATTATCCCAATTCAACAACACACACACACACACACACACACACACATAACAATTTTTCTTCTCCACCGATTTAAACTACCAAAAACACATATTATACCTATTTATATTTAACTCATCACTTACAATTTAACATTAACTATATATAACTTTATCCATCTTTAATTTTTTAATTTTAATTTAGCATTAATAATTTATTAATCAGGCTACACAAGTAATAATTATTACAACAATATATATATATATATATATATATTTTCTACCCATTTTCAATTTTTCACCAACTTATACCATTATTATAAACGTGATATTCACTTATTACTAACACTTTATAACCATCAATTCTTCTCATTTGAAATACTACATAACATTAACATAATATTAATTTCTCATTCAACACTATATACATATTAATATAATATAAATTCCTAATTTCCTACTACAAGTTCAACATTAGCAATATAAATTTATCTATCTCTAATTTTCTACTACAATTTTTTTAACACTTCACTAATTATGCTATACTAAAATAATACTAATTTCCTATTACAATCTAGTATTAACAATAAAACTTCCACCAATTTCCATCATTATAACCACATGATAATAAAATTCCAATTGAACGAAACTTAAAACTCACCAATTCCCTTTCTTTTCTTCTTTTTCTTTCCCTTTCTTTCTTCACCCTTTCTCTCTTCTCAATTTGCTTGTACGTATCTATTCCTTTGCATTTCTCAAATTGAAAACATCAAATTTTGTTTAAGCATAATTGCTTAAAACAAGTGGATGGCTTAGATTACTTCAATCAAATCTAATGGCTCTTATTTTTCCACCCAATTTCCATAAATTATTAACTAATTCTAATTGCTTAAACACATGGATGGTTAAGATTACTTCAATCAAATCTAATGGCTCTCTTTTTTTCACCCAATTTTCATCAATTATTAATTAATTTTAATGTTTACCCATCAAGGGACCACATTTAGCCACCTCATTTTTTACTAATATGACTCATGTTTATCCTTTTTCAAAACATGTTTAGAATTGTGCTAAGTGGATGGTTTAGATTCAAATGGATGGTTAAGATTATGTAGAAAATTTTGGCCAAAACTTAATATTTTATTCATTTATTTATTTATTTTACTTTATTATATATATATATATATAAACTTGGGTTTGGGCGTGCGCTTTGACATAATTAATTAGGCTTGGGCCTAACTAATTGGGTTTGGGCCTAAATAATTAAATTGGGCCTAATACATACATACATATATATATATATATATTATATTCTTAACCTACTTAATTTTATTTTAATCTATAATCTAAAATTTCAAAAATAATCTTGTTAACAATAAAATTTTCATTTCTACCCTTCATGTCTACTACATTTTTCAAACTTACAAAAATACCTTTATACATTTACTTATATCATTGCTTAATAATTATGAGTTCTACAAAAAAAATCATGGGTGTTACAACTCTCCCCTCCTTACAAAAATTTTGTCCTCAAAATTTAATAAGCCTTCTCTTCTTCATTAGAAAAACTGAGGATATTTTTCTCGAATTTTCGCTTCTCGTTCCCATGTGGCTTCTTCTACATCGTGATTCCTCCAAAGCACTTTCACTAAGGCGATCTTCCTAGAACATAATTGTTGATCCTTATGGTCTAAAATCTGAACAGGAACCTCCTTATAAGTCAGATCTTCTGTAAGCCGAAGTGGTTCATAACTCAACCTATGTGTAGGATTAGCAATGTACTTGCGTAGCATTGATACATGGAGTACATTATGTACTCCAGATAAAGATGGTGGGAGAGTAAGTCGTAAGCCACATCCCTTACTCTTTCTAGAATCTCAAATGGACCAATAAACCCAGGGCTTAACTTCCCTTTCTTACCAAACCTCTTAACTCCTTTCATTAGACCCACTTTAAGAAATACCTTTTCTCCCTCAACAAACTCCAAAGACTTTCTTCAGATATCGACATAACTCTTTTGTCTACTCTGAGTAGTTTTCATTCTCTCTTTTATTTTTTCGATCACTTCACATGTTTGTTGAATAATTTTTGGCACCAAAACTTTCCTTTCTCCAACCTCATCCCAATAAAGTGGCGATTTACACTTCTTTCCATATAGTACTTCATATGGAGCTATGACAATAGTTGATTAAAAACTGTTGTTATACGCAAACTCTACCAATGGTAATAGGCTTACTTATAGCCTGTAGGAGTTTAAAGGAACCTCACATTGTTGTTTAAACGTGTCACACCCTAATCTGTAGATCCGAGTATGTAACAACCGCCACACACCCGCGAGATATACTTTTCCTTAGTATTCCCCACGAATGTGTAAGGCTCACACATTTTCTAGTATTACATCATTTTTCATAAATTTCATAACATCATATATATATTTATGTATGAACATCAAACATTCATAATTTTAATGTTCTTGACAACCCCATAATTATATAACGCTTATAGATCCCATCTGCAGTATATTTACATAACAGTAAAGGTCACTGTATAACTACCAAAACCTTTAGTACATTGCAAACATCAATCAAAACTATGCCTGGGGAGTGGATCGATGACCTCATCGCTGTTACTACTATCTGAAAATATTTTTTAAAATAAAAAGTAAGTACAAAACTTAGTGAATAGATGGACATTAGTAATCTGAAAAAATTTGAAAGAGGAGTAAGAGTATTATCTCTAAAAATATAACATATCACAGCACAATTTGAAATAAATCATTAAAATCAGACAAATACAATATTCAATTTAAATTCAACATAAACTTGTATATATATATTATTCAATTCATGCTCTTATAAAATGAATATATAAAATAGTAACAAATTTTGTATCTCAACTCTCTGGATGTTTCAATTAAAATAAACTGGGCTTGCCCAGAGATTATCCCTCGAGACATCCCCGGTGGACATCTCAAGACCCACTAACTAGTTTTTCTGTATTCGTGTATAAAACAAATTTATTTAGTCCTCTCGTTAGCGTTAGACTGGATAAAAGGTGTGGTGTAAGAAACCAACTTATCTAGAAATGTAACGGCCCTGGTCTTTCAATCCTACCAGCTCAACGGCTGTAGCTTGGTGGGATCTCCGTATCCACAATCGTAAGTCAAACCACTGTAGGAATTTTACTCAAGTCCAAAAAACATTATCTCACTCCTTTACGCTTCCCTCGAGTAAGGGAGGTCCATCTATACAAATGCGCTACCAAGAACATGATACACAAATTCACAACATAAAATTTATTTCGCAATATTCATCATATGCATCATATATCCACAAATCATCATTTCATTTCAAATCACTCATCCATAGAACAGTTTATAATTTTTCTAATATATTTTCTAAAAATACTCTTACTCCATACATATTTATTTTATACTTGTAATGCAATCAAAATTCTTAATTTTCATCAAACAAATTAATAAATCAAACAATTTTGCAAATCATTCATAATTTAAACAATTTTGTAAACAATCAAATATTTTTAAATCATTTCATTTAAAACTTAAAACAGACCATCTACTCACCTGTTAAGCACTAAGATGTCCAATTTACTACGTTGGGGTCAAATGTCCTGGTTGTTGATCTACAATTAAATAATTTTGTGTTAGGATTCAGTATAATATACCTATCTAATAAATAAATATATCATATTCATCACTCATCCTTAGTAAACACCAACTTGTTTTTAATTCCTATTACCGAATTTGAAAACCATAGTTTCTATCTCATTTTTTTCCTAAGCAACAAATATTTAAAATTAGGGGTAAGTTTGTAATTTCACCAGACCAATCGACAGTGAATTTTAAATCTAATTTTAAATATATTCATCCTCGATATGTCTAGTGTATATGACTTTTTATGGTGCTTCATTTGGACCTCTATAACTCAACTTATGCTTAGTTAAGTAAATATTGTTTTAGTTTAATTTCTAACAATTCTGCATTTTTCTTGAATTTTCTGGGAATTCATTCCTTTAAGAAAAAATATAATTTTTTACTATGTCGATCCTTATCATGTCTAATTTCTGTATCAGTTCTTAATGTTCAAGTTATAACTAGTTCTTTACATGCTGCGCAGGCACAAAGCAAGATGCAGTGCCGAAACAGGGCACTTGACTTCCATATCTTATTGGGTACTTATCTCTATATAGAAAAATCTGATTTTTGGATATATTATTCTCCTATATGTCTAGTCTTCATAGAATTTTACGGGGCCACAGTTCGATGTCAGAAACCCTATTTTTGTTTTATGTTTATGTATACTGTTCAGCATTTTTGTAAACCTGAAATGCAATACTGATGAGCAAATTCTAAAATCTGCTGGGAATGCATCATTTAACAAAAAATTTTGAATTTTGACTATGTCAGTTATAATTATGCCTAGTTTTCATATCTTTTTACTAAACCTAATTTGAATTCCGTATGTGCAAGTTACAAGCAGTTTTCTATATAGGACGCAATAGGTCAGGACAGGGTGTATACATTAACAAGGTAGCATGATTCCAATTTTCGCTGTGAAGTCACCCTTTCACGGGAAATTTTGATTTTTTACTATGTCCCTTGTATCATCTCTAGTTTTCTCAAAATTTTATGGTTTATAAATCGGAACCCTATAATTTATTTTATATGTAAAATAATATGCAAAGGTCATAGTTTTCAGTAAGCAGAATTTTTATCTTACCAAGGCCATTTCGCCCCATTTAATGCCAATTCAATTCCTCATTTTCTAACACCATTTACCCACAACAATTTGTACATAAACACACTTCAATTTCTCATTTTCCAACAATCACAACATCACTATCCCTTAATTATTTCAATACCAAATTCGATGCCACAATCCACCTCTTTTCATAATAAAATTTCTGGCATCATTACCCTTTGAATTCACACCAGACTCCCATCTTTTTAACATCAACATATACCCATTCATAACATACATATCTCACTACATCTACAACTAAACTTATAGTTTATTCACAAATTGCAACATAAAATAAATACAACAACATTAATCAAACTTCCAAAGAATTTAACATATATACTTACCTCCTAAATCAATTTCTCTTCCTCTCTTCCTTTCTCTTTTCCTTTCCTTCCTTCTTCTTCTCCAAATTCGGCCACACCTATTTCTCTTTCACCAATTTCAACCACCACCTTCTTGTTTCCACACTTGATTTGTCAAATTTTACCACTCCTCCTAGCTCACGGTCTTGACTTTCTTCTTCACCCCTTGGTTACGTTTTGGCTCTCCTTTCTTCTTATGTTTTATCTTTCTTTTTAAATCAAAATTTAACTAGACAAATAGAGGAGTTTCTAGAAGCTGAAATGGATAAACATCACATTTGGGCTTGTCTTTTTTCTTCTCCCTTGTCTTTCATGTTTTTTACTTCTTTTTATCTAAATTGAAAGTTTAAACATTGATTATTATATTTTATTTAATTGCTTTACACATGGAGGGCTTGGATTCACTTAATCTAATTCAATGGCCAATATTCATGCCACCTCATTTTCCACTTGCTTTGCCTTAGCTTCATCCTTATCCAAAAATCATTTAAATTGGATAATATGATGACACATGAAGGTTTAAGATCATGACAAGTGGAGAGTGGTAATTTTATAGTAATTTGTAAAGAAAATATATTTATTTGGAATTAAATGTAATAAATATATTTGGGCTTATTTACATTAACAATGAATTTGGGCTTGTATAATCATATTGGTTTAACTTAGAATTATCTAGGGCTTGACTTAGTAACAGACTTTATTGGCCCACAATATAATAATATGATTATTTTAATATTGACTATACATTTTTCCTATTTACCTTGTTCCCCTAACTTTTGGTGATTTTGTGTTTTAAACCCCTGATTTTTAAAATCCTTTCAATCTAGTCCTTACATTGTTTATAATTATCTTGAAAATACAAAAGAAATAAAATCATGTACTTAGGTCTATATATGTATTTATGACATTTTATTACTTAAACGCTAATTTCACTCTGCATGCATATTAAAAAAAAAATTTCCTTCGAATCCTAACGCATCCAAATAATTTATTATTGTCGGAATTGGATACAGAATTTGGTGGGTTCTACAGAACGCAAAAGCTAGAATTTATCTTTGAACCTTAGTTTTCTTCTTTGCTATTTTTTGATCCAATATCGATACCAAAGTGATGAAGGAAGGATGGGTAATCACTTAGCAACCAAATTTGAAAGAATGCTAAGGGATTTGCCGAAATATATGAGGAAATCAGAGAGAAAAATAAAGAGAGAGGAAAAGAAACGAATAAGGAACACTCTGGGGTTGAATCCCCCTCTCGGGTATTTATAATTGTGGACAAAAAGACCAATTTGCCCGTCAAATTTCACCCAAATCAATGTCATGTATCGATACTTTTAGATTAGGTATCAATACCTTTGGGTTGGGTATCGATCCGTTTCTTAAGAATTTGATTATGAAATTTCCATCAATCTCGAGTATCGATACATTTGCCTTCATGTATTGATCCTTTCTTTTCAATAGATCGATACCTTCGTTGAAGGTATCGATTTGGTTCAACATGTAAATATTTTTTAACTCTCTGATTTGTCATGTATCGATA
>JAXCLQ010026839.1:0-15312 GCA_035584115.1 Cedrela odorata
ATCGGTCATCCGGATCAGACCATAAGAGATCACACATAGGGCCCTCATGAGGAACCTACTCTCATGTTAACAACGAAATAGCAGTAAAGATTGCAGTGATGTTGGAGAAAGCATGTTGGTGAAATTAGTAAAAATTTTAAATACATTCGGAAAGAAATGCATATCTTGACAACAATTGTATGGCGGGAAGTAGTTTTGGTTCTAGATGAGATTGGAACATGCATAAATCAAATGTAAAGACTATAACATGCTATCATGGTAAATATGAAGTGACAGATTTGCTTCAGATCATCATAGCACTGCAGGTGTACCTCCTGTATACGGTCCAGGGCACGTATATTATCTAATGTATCCAAAGATGGGGAAAGTCCCCCATGCAAGCAGAAAACCTACAAAAAGTTTATGACTATCTGTCAGCCAGAATACAATGAAATAAACAGAGAAAGACAGCACATAAAATTCAAACCTGACTCTCAATTAGAGCAGTAAGCGGCAGAAAATCAAAAAGATCTGTGAAATGCTTCCAGACATTAGCATTTCCATATTTTCTCAAGCATTCATCATAAAATCCATACCTGTAAAGAGAAATCAGTAAGTTATTTTTGATATACACCCAGAATGACTGCAAAAACTGACTGAACATAAAAAACCAAAATTATTGGCAAATTGCATTTTCACTATAATTTAGTCAATTAAATGACTTCTGAACACCGGGAACCTTTCCCTATCTCATTAAAACTTCCAGCAATTAGGCTAGGATTGATTAAGAAAGTAGTAAAACAAACAACTAGACCAAATACTTCAAGATAGCTCTTTCCAACATGATTGTTTTTGAAGTCGTAAATCAACCACATCACATATAAATATGTATTCCTCTAAAGAGTGGGAAAACAGCTGGCACAACAGAGGACTAGCTTTAGAAGACAAGTGCAGTTGTCAGAACGACATTACAAGAAAAAAGTCTAGGTGAGGGACCCTCAAAGGCCTTATCTAATGTCCAACAACATGTATGGCATTAACACAGTCAAATATCAGAGAAAATCACACAATTCTCAAAGTACAGTGAGCATCATGGTAAAACAGTAATTCTTTATGAGAATGCAGTGAATATAAAAAGAAAAAAGCATTCAATATTTAGAATCTAAAGAAAATAAAACAATTCAAAATTTATAATAGCTATAATAATAATTATAAACACTCTTGATTGTTTAAGGATCCCACCATCTCAACTACCAAAAAATGGAGAAAACAATTAATATCATTCCTTTAACTTAGGTGACAATAACTGCATGATAACTTTAATCCTCATTATATGGGATGTTAAAGATTACTCATAATGTCATCAAATTTCAACCAGCAGTAGATGATGTGTTAGGACTCAGGATATTTATCCTAACAAAACTAAAGAAGAATATAAAATGGAACAAAAAATTTAAACATTTTAGATAGTTTCCACTTGAGAGCGTCTCCTTTAAAAAGTAGTGAAAAGAGGTTGGAGAATTCAAAGACATGCATCCCCTTCCTTCACAAGCTGTTCTGTTAACACTAGAAATACTACTACTTTTGTGCTCTTTCTGTGCATGCCAGATTCCATTCATATTTAGTTCCAAAGAAGATCATCTATGATAAAATTTTATCTTTACAATGGAATAGTTTAAAGCTGTCCCCTTCTTTCACAAGTAGTCAATAATTTAACATCATTGATCCCCTTCCTTCACAAGTTTGTTTAATTATAGAGTAAAATATAACTGGCTTCTATCATCTTCTACTCGCAGAATCATCTCTGTTAAAAAAAATGATATTCTTACACTTGAGTTATCTGACGACTCTCATGATTTCCTCTTAGAATCGTTATTCTATCTCTATAACGGACTTTCAGAGCGACTAAAAGGGTGACAGTCTCTACTGAGTAGTATCCACGATCTGCATGATATGATAACACTATATATCAATGATAATTTGGTTATAAAAAAAAGCGTATAAATAAAATCTGTAACAATGGTTAAAAGGAATATAACAGAAAGTCACTGAAAAACCTAATCAGATTGGAAACGAAATGTTGGTTACACCTTTAGAACAGAATGTTACACAAAGTCATAAGATCTCAATGAATACAAAAATGGATCTTAAAATTATAAAAGTTAATAACTTGGGCCTTCCCAAACCAGGAAATGTTGGTTACAGTTTTTAAGTGTGAGATTAATTATTTTGGTGACCTCATAGTTGATTTTATTTAGAAATGATAGCATCTCCAAAAACAAATTAACTTTTCCTCCAACTTGAAATCACTTTCATCCTGTAAAGTATCAGCTTTAGCATCCCCTTCATTTTTCAAGCTAACTTATCAAAGCTACCCATAGACCAGTATTTTCTACTTTTGCTTACAAACACTAGTTCTTTGATTTTCATTTCAGTATCATCACATATTAATTTCTAAAAGTCCATAGGTTTAGCAAGAAACAGAATTGCCTCTTGGATACCAAATCTAAAACTTGATCGAACTTAACATGAGAACAAAAAGGAGCTACGCATAAGAAGCTTGGATTTGGAGAAAGGCTGAAATTGTAAATCCAATAACAAATGTACCAAATACATTATCCAGATGTGGGAATAATACAATGTGCGGAAAAAAATATAAGTAGGGCATTTGAAAGATGTGGATAAGGCCTTCACGTAACCTGTTTAAACCCTAAGTTACATGAAATCTGTTTGTCGAGTTGACATGGGTGCTCATAGGTGAAGTGTTTGGGCAATAAAGTATAATCCTGCTATGATTCCATCTCTGTGCCGTATCCATGGTTGTCTTTATATAATAATCTTCAGAAAAAATGCTAGGGGAAGCATCTTCACTATGGTATGCAATTTATTCATCATCAAAGCAAATTGTGTATCGAAAAAGCAATATATAAAATATCTAGCAACAATCAGCTCCAAGATATGTTGTACTCCCCAGTGCACATCCTTGAAACCAATATATTTGCCTAAAACTTCTCCACAATTTAAAACAAGCTAAATTAACTTCACATAAGGAAAAATCATAAGCATATCCCTTAACTTTCATGTATATAAATTTATGGAGGCAATGCTATCCCTCTAAAATGTCCATCAATTATTTTCTTTTGGGGCTAAAATTCCGCCAAACTCCAAAATTATAAAACAAATTATCATTTCTAAACATTGCATCTATCTCCACAATATTTCAAAACAATACAAAAATCTTGATGATATCCAAAAGCAATAAAATTCACTACTATGCCCGCACGTATACACAAGAACTGACCAACATAGTCGCCCATGAAGAGATAATTGGTGTCAGGAGCTTTGCCACCGATTCGAAAAAGCTCTACGAGATCATGGAACTGTCCGTGAATGTCGCCGCAGACAGTGACCGGACATTTGACGGGCTGCACGTTCCATTCCTCCACCAGAATCGCTCTCGCTTGCTCGCACAAAGTCTTCACCTCTTGTTCTGGCAAAGGCTTGCACTGCATCAAGTGCTCGATCTGACGGTCCAGATCAGCCTGCGACGGCATCGTTTTTAGGTTTCGTTCGACGCCTATAGATAGTTTGGTGGTCGGATGGTGAAGCGTGAGTACGGACAACGAGGGCTAGAGGTTCAGGTCATGGCAGATTCAGGATTAGGGTTAGGGTTTGGAGAGAAAAAAAAAAAAACCTGAAAAAGGGGTTGATTTGGTTTTGCCCTCTGAGCTCAGTTGCAATGCTGTTGTTGCCGTTGAGCATTATTTTGTTTACAGAACGGAGAATTTTAAAGTATGGCCCCTATAGTTTAATTTATTTATGATTTTTTCTTATATTTTTAAAATTTATATGTTAACACATATAGATTGGTTTAATTATAAAAGACATACATTTAAATCAATTCTTTAAAATATATAAAATTTAAGTTTCAATTAATATAACATATAATTTAAAATAAATTAAAAGATATATGCATGACGTAATAATTTAAAATTTATTTTTATACTTTTATGAGGTTGCTACGAGAGAATTGATTCTTTAACCCTTTTTTTTCTACGGTAAAAAATTAAACCGACTAAATACCAGTTTTATATTTTACATTTAAACATTAAATTTGATTTTTTTATTAATAATATTTTTTAAAAAATTAACTAAATATAAAATTAAAATTTAACCCATTATTTTAAGTAAAAATTTATATTTTATCTTTTAATTATTAATAAAATATTCTCAATTTTTAAAATTAACTAAATATAAAATGTATGTATATATATTTTAAAGCATATTGCTTGCTTGGGTCTCCAAACTCAAAACGAAAAACTTGAGGGGAGCAAACGAATTAAAGAAAAAATAGAACGAGGACAAGTGGGCTAAGACAAGAGGTCAATAAGGTGCGGTCATGAATGATGATGACGAAAAAGCGCGCACAAAACCAACTTTATTTTACTGCAGCAACTACGGCTACAACTAAAGCTACAAAGTCACTCCGCTGCTTTGCTCTCCACCTAGCAGACGTACCACCTCGCTTGTTCATGGCCACTATGAACAACAGTAGCAGCAACCCAGAAGAACAAGAAGATCTAGAGTCCATTTTCAAGCAAAAACGGATCGTCCGAACCACAATCCGCAGGACCCTCAAGTCCATGGACCCCTTGCTAAGATCCCATGAAGATCATTAACTTTTCTAGTCCGATCTCGTCATAGTATGTTATGTGTTGATTTTTTGGTTTAGAGATATTTTATTATTTCTGGGTGTATAACTGAAAACAGACTGACCATAAAATGTTTTCCAATATGAATGCAATTCCTGTGGATAATTTATTCATGGTTTTGTAATATGTTATTTTGGTTTCAGATAATGCAATTCAGAACATTGTTTTGGAAGTTCCATGGTTTATCTAGTCAGAGATTGTGTGCGTATATAAGTTGCAGCGCTTTGAGAGAAGTTGATTCTTCAAAATTGCTGTCTGAAATTCTGCATACTCCAGCCAAAGGTGCGCTCTGTATCCTACCTTGGGTTCTTTATCTTTGAGGTGCTATGTGGTGATGAAATTTCATAGTTTTGAATTTGATTTTCCCGACAAATGGGATGACCCTAATCAAGTTTTATGTTTTTAATTCACAATTTAAATGTTGATTGATCACCTTTTCCTTTACTTTTTTCCTTTTCTATCTAGAAATTTGTATTTTGCTTAAAGGGTTTTTTCATTAACTAAGGTACTTGCTGTTTGCTACGGTGATTCTTATATGTAACTGTAACCATATTTAGATGCTGATATGGAGAAGAGGAAGAAGTTTTATGTGCCACGTGTGGAGGACAAGAATAGTTACATGAAAATGTTTCACATATCAAGTATTGATGATCTAATTGCAAATTCCTTGAATATTTTAGAACCAGCTCCAGTAGATGCTGTTGGAAATGCTCGAGAAGATGGTTTATTATTTTTCAATATGTATAGAATCAGCTTGCTTACTTTATATTATACTTGCACACAGACGCAAAAGAAGTTGAAAGGGAAATCAATTTTGTATACATAAAATCAACATATCAGTTCTGCAATGCTTGAAGAAAACTCATAGTTCCACAGGACCATTCGCCCAAATCTACAACTTTGTATTTTGAAGCCTTCTCTAATGAAAAACATGTTTATGCTATTGTCATATAAACTAACAGGGAAACACATTATATTCTCTTTGGTTTTGTGTCTTTCTGTTGTAAGTTTTAAAGATCTCTCTTGTTGCAGGAATGCAGGCAAATGAGCCAGTGGATTTGTTCATCTTACCTGGTATACTTGTCGTTTTTCTCATTTTTTGCTCCATTGTTATTTGTCGTGCAGAGTTTAAAAGTGAAACTATTGTCAATCTTATTCATGTGGTAATTTTGGTAGGACTTGCATTTGATAGATCCAGAAGACGCTTAGGCCGTGGTGGAGGGAAAGACATATGCTTCTATTGGCTTGGTGAAAGTTATCAAGCTTCTGTCATATTGTAATTTGAGATTTTGAGATACCACAGGTACACAGACAAATCACAGATATCCAAGAAAACTGGCAAATACGTAAAATTGAACCTTTAACTCAAGCTTTCGCCCACAGGTTAGTTGCTCTGAACCTTTAGTAGCTGCTTATTCGTAAAGCCTATAAAATGATATTTTTGGGCCTGTGGGTGGGATACCCATGATTGCTCAATTTTGATGTACGAAAGCTGTCTTCTTTAAATCTTCCAAATTACCAATTGATTCTCAAAAGTAGTTCTTATCCCCTAATTACTAATACTACTAGATAAGTGATGATTTATACACACACACACACACACTTTGTCTCTCTACCTCTATGGTTCTATGCCCAAGGTACACTCTTCTTTATTTTTTCCCCTTTCTTGTTGTAGCTTTCATTCTGAATTCTTAACTTTATGTGGATTGTTGTTTCTTGTTTTAATTTGTGCATCTTTTTGTTAATGCATGTGACAAAACAACACTGAAGTTATTATGATACATTCCTGAAGCAATACCTAGAGCTCACAAAGGAAAGAAATTGGAGGCAACCCCTCCTTGGTATGGATTACTTCTGTTTCACTTTTCTTCATGTAATATCAAAAGCAAGCTCTAGGAGTCTGATAACCTGGTTATATTGTTTCTCTATTGTGAGTCAAATAATCAGACTATATTATTTCTCTAGTTTGACTTTAGTTTTGCAGTTGCACTGTCATATTCTCTGCAGATACTGGATGAAGGAACTATACCAGTTACTCCAAATGACATACCAGTAGATGCTCTTGTATCCCCATCTGGTGTAATACCCATTAGCCCAGCTGCCTTAGACAGGTGCACTTAGTGACTCTCCTAAATAGTTCTATCGAGGAATTCTGATTCCATTTTCTACTTCTTCTTTGAAAAGAATGATTCCATTTTCTCATCGTATAGCTAATTTAACAAACTACAGGATGCAGCTTTGATGCTGGATTTCAAAATCAAAACTATACCCTCTTCAATGAAATCATTGAGACTTTACAAACTGCTTGGCCTGTATGCTGTCAAGAGGATTACATGGTCCAATACTTGAAATGCAAGGTTTGTGCTATCAAAGAAATGGAATAAAGGCTCTGAAATGCCATTGTTGAGAGTTTATGGCTGACTGTCCACTGTCACAACCTTTTGCATTTCGGAAAGGATTCCAGATTTTGTATTCTGTTGGATGAAATTAAGATGTTTGGGATGTTATAATGATGATTGAAATTAGGAGAAACTGATGCCAAATTGTTTTGTTTTCACAAAATGTTGTGATTATGCTTGTAACTCCTCAATAATTTCACTTGTTTCGTAGTATGAGCAACTGGTCTTTTTCTTTCTTTTTTGATGAATTGTTGGTGTGTCAGGTTATGGAGTAAACAAATATGTTATTTCTTGAAGCTTTCAGTTGTTTTTCTGTAATTCTCAAACTGATGAACTTGTACCTATTTTGGATCCTTATAGACTGATTATCTGAGATGCGGTAGCCAACCTACAACTTTTGGCCCTTGGCACCATCTGTAAGTCAAAATCAGTTAAGATTGCTCATTAGTGGCCAGCTTACCGAAATTAGAGGGTAGATCGATAGACAAGTAATCGTCATCGTAACGATGCCAATGATCTATTTATAAGCTACAAGGTTTTACTGAGTCAATTTCGACAACCTTGAAAATTACCAGGTTTTGTTGTATCTTAGACTACTTCACATCTCATTGATGATTGCAGCCCGAGTTGTAAATCCCAGTTTTCTCTATTAAGATTAGGTACGAAATCTTCTCTCGTTAACCTATTGAATTGCTGTTTACCATGTCAACTCTAGAAAAACCATAAGACACCCTTCTGGGTCACTATCTTGACTCGTGTACCTTCTGCTATTTCTACAATTTAAATATTTTCTAGTGCCATCAGAAGCAGCTTAGATGTTATCATCCCTATCCCAGAGTCAGAAACCCAACTAACCACAACCTGTTTCTACTCTTTTACATTATTTTACTGTGTTGAATAATATTATTCAGGATTCAGACTACAAACAGGAATATAATAGATCTATGTTCTTCCATTCGTCAAAATATTCTGATACCATCTCAAACTGCCCTCTTATTTTGTAAATCAGATTTCATCTCGGCCATGATGTCTTCATCAATCTCACTCTTCCAGCTTGTATGCTGCCTGATAGTGTTATCGATCCTCCCTTTCCCTTCCAGTTCAGCTGATCCTGATCCTTTACAGGACTTCTGTATTGCATATTTGAATGCCACCATATCTCTTAATGGTTTGCCCCGCAAACCTGCAGCACTAGTAACCTAGATGACTTTCTTCTGAGGACTGAGCAGAGAGGCAAACACAACAACTACCTTCGGAGCCACAGTAACTCCAGGTAATGTTCTTACATTTCCAGGACTAAATACAGTCGAAATTTCAATGAACCGAGCCTGGTGGACTCAACCCACCTCATTCTCATCCTCGTGCATCTGAATCTGGTGTTGTCATTGAAGAAAGGCTCCTTGTTGGATTCATAACAACAAACAATGTGTTTTACTCTAAAGTCTTTAGTGCTGGGTAGATGTTTGTCATTCCTAGAGAACTGCTTCTCTTCCAGTTACATGTTGGAGAAGGAAAAGCTCTTGCCTTCATTGCTTTCAACAGTTACTTGCCTGGCGCTGTGGTTGTCCCCACGACTCTGTTTGCTGCAACATCTTCAATTCCTATTCAGGTATTAACCAAATCTTTCCAAGTAGAAAATGATTTGATAAATACCATCAAATCCAAGTTTGGTTCATGATGCATTGTTCCGGTGGACATCCTTTTTAAGTGTAATTAAAATTAATCTAATGATATATAAATAATGTAAGAAATTGTGTAAAAAATAGGAGTTTTTGATCCTAACCTTGTATATATATATAGAATAACAAAGATATTGTGACAATCATAAATGCTATAAGTTATAATTTTTTTACAACATGTATTTCATATCATTTTATAGAGTAAAAGATAAATTTTCCCGCAAAATTAAATACTGTTTACAGAAATATTTGTTGGTCCAAATGTTTTTTGTTTGGTTAAAAGTTAATTATAATATACTTATTATATTATAAATGTTTATTATAATATATTCAACAAAAATTAATTAATAATTATTAAGTTTTCCTTTATCTTCAGTTAAATAAACTATTTTTATTCTAATTTATATATATTGATAAAAAAAATAAAAAATAAAAACAATATTACAAACTTTCTTTTCTAATTCCTAATCTGTAAGGAATTAGAGAAGAATTTAAATTCTTCTGTAATTCCTTGGGAAATTAGGAAGTCCTATATATATGCCTACGTTTTGTTTGGCCTTTACTTTTGCTTTTGCAACACGAGTACTACAGAGTCTCTTAACAAGAGAAGAAGATTACGTCTACCTGTGTCGTCCTGTTTGGTTCCAGAGCCGCAGCCATGCCAACATTCCGTTGTGGTTGATCAAAAGTGTGTACTCTGTAACCATGTTGTGAATGAACCCTTTGGGTTATCTTTCGATTACATTTTGAAGGGTTTACGCTATAGTTATTTTGAAGTTAGTCGGTTAAAGAAAAGGAACACTGAGTATGTTCAATTTGGAGAGCCTAGGTTTTTTGGTGAAGTTGAGGCCTTATGTTCGCAAATTTGTTGAAGAGGCAAGCGCCATGTTTGAGATGTATGTCTGCACAATGGGTTCTCGAGACTACGCACTGCAGGCTGCCAAGTTGCTAGACCCAGATTCCAAGTACTTCAGTTCCAGGATCATTGCCCGTCAAGATTTCTAGCAAAAAGAGAGAGAATCTGAATCTGGTTTTGGGACAGGAATCTGGTGTTGTTATTCTTGATGATACAGAAAATGTGTGGAATGACTATTCAGACAACTTGTTAACTCTAAACAGATATGATTACTTCAAAGGAATTGATGATACATCTTATTCTGACGAGAAGACAGATGAAAGTGAAAAGTAATAGGACATTAGCAAGCATTCTTAGAGTTATGAAAACAGTTCATGGATTATATTTTGACAATCCTGCCAATATTGCCTGCGGAGATGTTCGAAATTGCTTGGCCAAGGTTCGTAGTGGAGTTCTCATGGGCTGTACTGTGCTCCTCTGTGATGCTGAGGAGTTTCCTTTGTTCTGGTCCAGAGCAGAAGAGATGGGAGCTACGTGCACAACAGTGTTTGACGACTCAATCACACATGTGATCTCATTAGAAGCAGAAACTGAAGATTGTAGATGGGAGAGCAAGAGAACAAGTTTTTGGCGCATCCCGGGCAGATAAACGCTGCTTATTTTCTCTGGAGTAGGCAACCTGAAGATGATTATCTGCCATGATCAGTGAAGATCTTGCAATTCCACTATTTTACACAATCTTTGATTTTTATTTTTTTTTAATGTATCTACGTATTATTACCACTTTAAGTTGATGATGCGTTGAACTGAAAATGTAGCAGGCTATCAGCATTTGTACTCGGATTGTAATTAATTCAATGATAAAAATTTCAGCCTCTCTACGCATGTTTATGTTTTTCCTGGCAAATATAATATCGTTCGACAATTAGCAACAGTAATATAGTACGGGATTTACAGCAAGTAACATTTAGTTTTAAGGTTTTTGACTGCCGGGCACATGTTTATCATGTTTGGCACGCCAAACTTTACTCTAATTATTGCCAACAGTTAATACGAATTATAGCATTTTTGTTACATTTTGACTAAACACAACACTACTTCAAGAATTCTCCAACACTTCCAAGAACAGAATTCACTCTAGACAATTAAACTGAGAAATAGAGTACAGCGTATCCAGTCAGATGATACATATAAAGATGAGATGCATTTCAGCAAATGATACGATAATACAAACTTAAGAATGGTCTTTACATGTAGTAGTAAATCAATAGCAAATTTACCCTACGAGTAAAGATGATAAACAAAACTACTAAACTTGCTGCTTAATCCACCAATTATGCCACTGAGGGTCATCTACTACGTTGCTCTTTCAAAACTTTCACCAACTTGCATATGCAACCATTCAGTTTGGGATCCTTGCACATATTCCCTAGCTGCTTGTGAACCAAATATCATGCCAGCAACATCAAATGGCTGTGCACCAAGCTAAAACACCAAAAAGAAAGGATTAACCATCACAGAATTTCCAAGAAAAAAATGCATTCCTTTACATTATATAGAATCTGTGTTCATAATGTAATGTGAAGTGTCCAATGTAGATAATACTATTAAGAATCTGAAGTTATACTCTGCATCAGAATATAAATTATGGATCATGAACATCTTGTATAGAGCTGTTCATCTACTGCTAAACCCAATGAGACAGTGAAAGTATCATTTGAAAAAATAATACAGCCTAGAAGTAAGAATATTGAATCTTATTACATGGAAAGTAAGATGATAAAGTCTTGAGAAAATTGCCAGTTGACACAAGGACATTATAGCGGTAAAATGGTTAAAGGACGAGAGGCCAGAATCATACACGTACTCTAACGAGATCATTGTGAAAGAGAGAACTATTTTCTCAAACTTTCACACCACTTTTGATTTTAGGAAGAACAACAACCATTCTTTTTTTTTTTTTTTGTGGAGTTCTTTTTGTTCTTCACATTGTGGGGCAATCGACGTCAGATATAATATGGACTATCTAACTATTAAAGATTGAAATTTTGAATCCAATGACACTTGAGTGAGATTGATATATTAACAAACAAAAAAGTATCAATACACTTACATCTTTAGGATGAAATCCTTCAATGGTAGGAGTTAAGCTCGTCCTTGAATTAACAGCTTCTAACTTCATCGATAGGAACTACAGAAGCGAAATAATGCATATAGAAAAAATTAAGGTTCAATGGCCTCAAAAAGACAAATGAAATAAAGTGGCAAGACATATAATATGGGAGATTTATACCTCAACCTGCTGCTGCAGTGACTGAACGTAATTAATTATTTCATCAAGAACAAGAGCTTTTCCAATAACCTAGTTGTAAGTGAAATATACTAAATTAATAAGTGAGAAAACTAAGGTCAAAGAGATTTCATCTGGGACTTCAATAAATTTACAACAAATACCAAACACTGGGTTCGTAATAATTTATTGCCAGTGCTAAATTATGCACAGTCATGCTGTGACTTAATTATTTTATGTACAAAAGTTGTTCAACATCAGATACCTTATTGCATCCAGGGACCAGATCCTGGAGAACCTTCATTCTCTCGCTAATCTTTTCTCTTCTAGCCTGCAAAAAGATAAGTATTTAATGCAGCATGTTTTGTAATTAAATGAATTATATTGCTGTGCCATTAGTGTTTCAAAATAGAATAGCCGAAAAAAGAAAATAAGTGTTATAATAAAAATCCAAAGAAGGAAAAGAAAACAGTGACAACAGTTTCATAGCTATCTGCATAAAGGGTTTTCAAAGTTGCACAATGATTTGTATTCACAAGTGAAGAGGATTGAAGTGAATTACTCTCTCTGCTAGACTATGGCTATCAGTAGCTTGGCCCCTTCTAGCTCTGACATGAATATAGTCTTTAGGTGGCTCTGAGGGTTTACAGCTTTCAGCTGGCTTGCTACCGGCTGCAGAACTTGCTTCCACTTCAGTTTTTGAACTGCCATTTTCATTTTTTGATCCCAATACTTTCAACCGTTTACCATTTGAGTCATTCTGCAGCAGATAAAAGATAAAGTTTCATAATCAATATATAGAACCAACTGATAATTTGAACACAGATACAACTTCAATCACTTTTTATTCAGAAGGCAGATCAACTGATATCATTATGCCTATGTTATCCGAGCTCCCACAACACCTCCTGGGTCAAAGAAGTACAAAGAACCTAAATTTTGAGAAATCCTTCTGATATCTAAGACTACAATCAACAAAATACTTGTTTCTTTCCTTTTCTCTTAGAATTGTGAATTACAAAAACAGCTAAAATAACCTAAAATTCCAGGAAGAATTCTAATACCTAAGACCATAAAAAAAATACTCAGTAGTATTGTAACAAAATGTGGCAAAACAATAACCTGAATCTTAAGTCTTAGAAGTTTAACCATTTGGTACCTTAGAAAGAAAGAAATCCCTCAGTCAACCAAGCATAACACAACCAATTCAGCTTCCCTAAACTCAAAACCAAATCAACAGCAAACAATTATCACAAAATTCCCCAGGATTCAAGCGGATTAACCACAAACAAAAGGCATATCAATGTCCCGAGGAAACATCAATTGAGCTTAAACATAAATAGCCAGAATATTTTCCCTCTCTCGCAACTTAAATCTAAACAAACAAAAAACACATCCCTCAAAATTCTGTTTTTTCTTCCATTTTCTCGTCAACCGAGCAAATTCAAACAGACCCAAACAACAAGAAAAAGTAAATTACACCCACCAGGTCATTGGCACTACTAGTAGTAGAAACAATCTTAGAAGATTCATCTTCAGAGCTCAAATCCGTTCTCTTCCTTCCACATCCACCACCACTCTGCTCTGTCACTGTTGATTCCTCAGCCGAACCATCTCTGTGGCCCGAAATTTCTCCAACCCCATAACCCATATTCCCCATTCGTAGCCCCACCTCAGCAGCACCGCTGCCGTTAATGGGATAAGGCCAAATCTCTGCCAAACTGTAAGATGACGGGTTAGCTGCAGAGAAGGATGACTCATTTACAAGTGGAGGATCCATTTTAACCACCCGAGTTCATGTAAAAGTGACAATCCAGATTGGGATTCGGAACCGGAGCTTGAGGCCTCAAGTGGGTGAGTGAAAGTTTGTGTCTTTGTGCGAGTGAAGATGGTGAATTAGTGAACGAACGAGTCAGTAAGTGAAGTTCAGTAAGTTGATGCGTTATTTAAGAAGTTGGATTAGGAGAGGAGAAAGAGAAAGAACGTGAAGTGAAAGAACGTGACGGTTTTTGTGAAGTTGGACAGAGAAGGCAGAGACTGTCAGGCTGGAGAAGCTGTGTGCGTGATCTTTTCTGGCCAGGAGGTGGTGTGCGCACTGTGCACACTGCGTTTTTTAAGCTTTTACCCGTTTCGTTTCTTTTTTACTTTACTAAATTTCCTTAAAATTAATTTTATATAATATTATTATAAATGGGAATATTAAATAAAATAATTCGGGGGGTGCGCAGTGCGCATACAGTACTTTTTAAGACATAACTTTCGCTTGCAATGTAGATTTGAAGACATGGGATTGAGTGACGTTGTCTCCGCGGATCTAGTGGATGAAAGATTAGGATCAGCTGCGAGTGTATATGAATTACTGTACTCGCTAATTTGACGGCACACGTGTAAGGAAGGAATTTTTCAATAATTCATTAAATCGAGATTTAGCGAGTACATTTTTTATACACACATGAGAGCGTACGAAAATTATGAAATGGGAATCATTGGATCACGCGCCGCAAGTTCATCATTGTCCTTTATTTTGCAAGGAGATCAGGAGCCATGCATTTGCTTAATACTTTTTTTTTTTTTAATAAATATTAAATAACGGTAAATTAAAGACAACTCCTTCAATTATATTTCATTCTATTTTAAAAAATTTATTTACCAATAGTGAAAAATAATAAAATAAAATAAATATATATTTATATCGTTATTGTTATTGTTTGATGAAAAATATTATACCTAACACGACTCGAAAAATCGTTAAAAATTATTTATAATTATTTATTTTAATTTTACGTTGATACTTAATTTATATTTTTATTATTATTTATAAATTGATTATAAAAATTACAAAAATTTTCATTTTTCGTAAATTTTAACCCAAGATAATTGAATTTATTGATGATAAGAAAAAGAAACTCGATCATTAAATTAAGTTTAATTAAAATGATTAAGAAATCATAACATGTTATTTTCATCCCTTATTATAATCCTATGCAATGTATCTCAATAAATATCTTGGTTTAAGCAATTTAATCAATGAGAATTGACTTGCATTTGATAAAGTTTATGCCTTGGGACAATCACTTTTCCAAAGATTATGGGGAGTCAAATCTTCCCTAATAACTAATATATTAATGACAACCATGACAAAATATATTAACTTAGGCTTATTGCTTGTTATATTTTAATTCAATTTTAAAACTATAATAAAATGGTAATTTATTAAATCAACTAGTATAGTATATGTAATATGATGGAGACAAACTTTCGGCATAAGGCAGGCAGGCACCATCAATCAATGCATGCCTAACCTTTAAATATTGTGTTTGCTTGCTTGTGAAAAGATTAAACCGAGAACGCAGTGCCACTTATCGCGCCTAACTTGTCAAGCAAATGCAATTTATTG
>JAXCLQ010026839.1:15412-25866 GCA_035584115.1 Cedrela odorata
CTTGCTTGTGAAAAGATTAAACCGAGAACGCAGTGCCACTTATCGCGCCTAACTTGTCAAGCAAATGCAATTTATTGCTAGAAAGCCTCTTGTTTCCATACCGAAATTAAAACTAAGTGAGACATATGCATGATTACTTTTTCACGTGGCTAATTCTATTTCTTAATTGGGTTTTAAACTCGTGTTTCAAAGCTTTTCTAATATCCTCACATCTTCATCTTGTCCAACTCATGAAAATTGCACATGTTAATTGCTGAAGTGATGTGCCACTCTTGCTAATTTTCAGTGAAACGTTGATCGTTCATGTCAACTTTAGACAAAGCTTTGTGCCATAAGCACTAGGAAACACAAGTGTTTATCGTTTTCCACGAGTCATAGATCAAATTCCAAAGCTCTATACTCAAGTATACAATGACATTGATTGATTGATATCTAACTACAATAATTTTTTATTTAAAAACAAACATTCTTACGTAAACTTATGCTAAAAATTAAAAGTGTCTTTATTCAGAAGGACAGTGTTCCCTTTCTGATAAAAGCTTGCCATATACAGATAAGGACGGTGTCGTGCCAAATAGGATGTCTGCGTTTGGCTAGCTATTGCTCGTAGAAAGTTTCCAATGTCTAGTTGGAAAGTTACGAGGGATGATTGAAGTTTCTCAGTTTTGTTATCCGGAATTTGTAGGGATTCTACTAGAATCAAAGACACAAAAAGCTAATCAGGTTATGGGTTTACAACAAGTTTTTTTAAACGGACGAATAATATAAAACGTTTGTTATGTTGTAAAGAAGACGACAATCGACATGTTTTAAAAGTTAACGTTCGATGTCGTTTTCGTATAGCGAACGCCAGTAGCCCGATCTTTCACTTAAACGCACTAACAGTGAGCAGTAGTTTGGGGTTTTGGGCTAGTTCTGCATATCCAGGGCTCCGGCTTAGGTTAACTTAGCTTTTGCTTAGGTCAAGTACCGGGCCAAGTCTGGAGCCCA
The DNA here is from genome assembly GCA_035584115.1 of Cedrela odorata. Taxonomy (NCBI): domain Eukaryota; kingdom Viridiplantae; phylum Streptophyta; class Magnoliopsida; order Sapindales; family Meliaceae; genus Cedrela; species Cedrela odorata. The sequence continues at coordinate 16,403 of JAXCLQ010026839.1, forward strand.
ATTCGTTACAGACAAGATCTGCCTAGTATTTATGTTATAGGCAAATAGAGTAACACCGGGGCAACAGAGGCAGGTGCCCCAGAGCTTGATTGACTGGAGGACCCCATTGTTCAGGCTGAATAAAAAACCAACGCGCGGGACCAGATCGGTCAAAAGTGTTTGATTATGGTCTTTTTTCTCGGCTCAACTTCTTCAGCGATAGAGGATCAATAAAAGTTTCAGAAACTAGTTTATGTGATCTTTCTGGACACCCTTTTTGGTTAATCATTTACATTTCCAGTGAAAGCGTGAAGGCATTGATTCGGTTATTGGATTAAATAACTCAAAAACAAGTCAGAAGTTAGAGCTCTCACACATTGTATTAAAGTTCACTTAAACTTTGAGAAATATCGATTCTGATTGAGAAATCTCAATTCACTAACACAAGATTCTGGCCAAAGACAGCACAGACAGATGCACTCGCAAGAAGGTTGATGCTAGAGCTGTCTTGGAGCTAACACTGCCATATATAGACATGTATAGATTTTCGTATGGAAGAACAGAAAATACAGCTACATTTTTTATCATGAAAAGAGGGATAACAGTTAACAACCCTATGAAATGAATAAAATGAACTTCTCCTAAATTTGCGAGTCAAATGAATAATAGGACCTGCTGCTATGCCAGAACATAGTCCCCAAAATAAATGCTTTAGCAGGAGACGACCCTATAGTCAGAACTGGAACGTGAAATTATTGACTAGAAAATGGTCCCTCTCTGTGGTTAGTGTCTCAGTGAGGGTGATCAACCACAGCATGCCACATGCCGTTACAATGAGTTGTGAAATCAAAGCAATAATGCTCAGAATCACATACTACTAAGCAATTCCATTCCGTTTAATGTATGCTTCTATGACGTCTACAAATCAATTTGCAGGGTGTTCTAAGGTTTAAGGCCACATATTTGAGAAATCAATTCTAGACTACTGCTGGCCAGACAAAAGAGAGAGAGTCTAGACTTCTAAAGGACTAGGCAAACAATATTAATTCTACTACAATTCAAGAAACAAAGAAGAAAATTTATATGATCAAAGGAAATGGGTGCTCTGTTTCTAAACCTCAATAATCATCAGGGTAGTGTCCATTAGATTAGACCACTATAAAAGGTCCATCTGCCAAATCATGTTCTTGAACCAAATGAAAGCGAATTGTTCTCATTTCCTATAGTTTCTGAGCCAAACTAATGTACAAAAGCTACAACGGGGAAAATACAACACTGCTTTTATAGTTGGTAAACTTTTCTATACTAAACTATTAATGCTTTTAACTTTAAAGTCATCCACTTCAATCTGCTCTTTGTACAGTGGTCTTAAACAAAAGAATATACATCTTTTGATCCATTGAAAAATACAGAAACCCACCAACTGAATGTGTGACAAAAGAACCAAAACTTGTCCCTACGATACAGTGCCATGCAGGCCCATAAACACCATCAAACTCCTGCAGAAAAGAGAAGCCGCAACCCCACAAACTCATTAGTAATCAATCATGAACTCAAAACTCAGATTTTTACTTCGAAGAAAATTAAACAAACTAAGAAATGACTTAGTAATTGATAAAAGTAATTACCTTCTTGAGAGTGAGTGCAAGGGTTTTGGCAGTGAACTTTTCTAAGCTATCAAAAGTCTTTCTTGCAAAATCAACAGCATGGATCTGCATAAATGGTGGCATATCAACTGAAACCACTTTCGCCCCACAACTTGCAAGAACATCTGCCAACTCTACTTGTGAGCCACAGAAGGATCTTCTCCTGCCTAATGAAACCGAAACTCTCTTAAACTCTTGCCCTTCATGTTGTTGATCTTGCGCATCCTTATCTCTGACAAATACTAATTTCTTATTGTCAAGTTCCTCTTCACGAACCTCCTCCTTTTTACTATTCACAGACCCTCCTTTCGCTGATTTCTTGAACACCTCTTTAGATGCTTCCTTTGTTGTTCTGCTCTCTTTTCCATTTCTAGCAGCAGCTGTTTTCTGGGGTTGTTTACTCGGTTTACTGAGCAAAAACTTGGAGGTATCAGAATCAGCAGAAACAGTCAAGGCTTTGGCTTGCAAATGGATCTCTACGCTAGGTGGATTGATGATTTGTTTTTGAGATGAACGGGGTTTGTTCTGATAAAGATTCAACCTTGAGAAGTTGTTGGTCATGTAATAAAAGGGTTTAGATGATCTAGAGGCATCTGGGTTTGATTGTGTTGTTGGATGACTGGTTTTGGATATGGTGTTATGCTTTTTGAGGGTGGGATCCATGGATGGATTAGGGTCTGGTGCTAGTGACAGTATTAATTGGGTGTTGGTGTTAAGGGATAAGAAAATGAAGAACAAGGTGGAGTTGTTGTATTTAGCTATTTGGCTATTTGTTTGGGGGTTGGAATTGGAAATGTGTAGTTTTTTGAGAGATGATGATGGTCAGTGATGTGTGTGTGCGCGTGGAGTTCAGTGGATTGGGACTTCTGTGGTGAGATGAGATCTAGGGCTGTTTTCTTTTTGTTCTAACATGCTGAAGAGGTGCAGGTAATGGAGGTTTGTGACGTGTTTGACCGTTGACTGGATCTAATTGAAGAAACAATCAGATGCTTTAGGTTGTACTGTAAGCTTACGAAAGATACCACTGCTGACAAGTGATTACATTAGCAATCTAACAGTCCTGAATCAGAGACCAAAGATGGCCAAAATGATGAGTGGACAGTGGGGTCATTTAGAACTACAACGGTCGAAAAGAGGGAAAAATCGTTTGCAGACAACCACCTCTCGCTTGTGTTACTTGCATCCTTAGAAAGAAATGGTCCATGGCCATGCTATCCGTGGTGATGCTTCTTGAAATTGCTTAGTTGTATTAATACAAGAGAAGCAAATACAAACAAACAGCACATGAAATCAATAGAAAAATAATGATGGTTTTCCTTTTCTTAGTAGACGAAAGTATGTTAGCCCACGCGTCTTTATCTTTTAATTCACAGGTGATTTGTAATTGGAAAAGTAGCTAGAATACATCTGTGAATTCCTTTTTCATATATAGAAAATAATCATACAAATGAATACGTAATGGGCTAGAAGAACAACAAATTTACAACATTGAAATGTCCAAACACGATTCAATAATTTGTTGACGGCGCTCCATTGCCGCATACAAAACACACTAGAGCTGGGTTTCCAGTGGTCCTTGACCTTACAAAGCAACTATCATGGCACTGGAACATGTATAGATTCGTTCCTTCGAAGAAAGGTTATAAAAATGGTATTGGTATTCAGTAGGATATGTCATGTTATCCCGAGGAATCACATCAACGGAGGCTTTTGTGTGCTTAGCACTGAACAATAGCTGGAGCCAGGATCAAATATTAACATCAGGTATAGAAAAATGTTAAATCACGGTGTGCAAGCACGTGACTTCTAATTCCATGGACTTGGTTGCCGAGCATCTCTAAATACAGATGTGCCACCGGATGCTGCAGGGGAAGGAGAGGACGCAATATAATTTGTTCCTGATACAGATACTGCAGGTAGATTCCCAGAATTTGCTTGATGGCCTGTAGGAGCAAAGCATGATGGACCACCAGTGACTCCCAAACTTGCTCGTGAAGGGTGTGGAACCTATATGCAAGTGCAATAACTGAAAAAATTAATGACAAGCCTTGCACTATCAAAAGATTTTAGTAATATACAAACCTGGCAGACTGGCAGCGATGTAAATCTTTAACACTCGTCCAATCTATAATTTCATGACAGTTTCATACGAAGAATTCCTGGATGCAAAACAATGATGATGTATGACAAGCATGCATGCATATGTAGATAGAGGGACTTAAGTAATTTTGAAGGACTCTAAATGAATTATTTGTTCCAGTACAATTTGTTGTCAATACTGAAAACTAAACAATTTGCAATTTCAAAATTAAACAAAATGCTATCAAGTAATACTGTTTAAAGAACCTAGATGGTAATATATATTCGTTTTCTCTATATCAGGCCCAAGTTTCACTAACAGAATTTTAAATATCATAATAGTCTCATAGATGCAAGAATGCATAGCACACTTGAAGAAAACGGAGAGGTTTTTATAATTGCCATTCTAGCAGAGCTAACAATTAGCCTTGTTATACAAATTGCAGGTGTTTGGTGTTAAAGGTAATTGCACTACTATATACGTGGTTATGAAAAACAAGAAATAGTTTCATAAATGGAAGGATTGCGACTAATACAACATTCAGTGCTATTGAATGTCTAACTCATAATGCACTCAATCATATGATCATTAGAAAACCTCAATGGTTATGGAAACAGAATGATTAGTTGGAATCCATTCCTTCAATATATGGTCCAGTTAACCACAATCCCGCAGTAATGACATAATTTGGAAGAAATACAAGGAAATTCAAACAGATGAGCAAAAGAATGCATGACATTTCACTAATTTGTCAAAAGAAATAGTATAGATATATATGTTACCATATTGTGTTGAAAATAGGTTGCCCTTCTAAGAGGAGACTCTGAAGATGGTGACATGCTGCTCATTCTAAGCATATGGCATGAATGAGCATTTTGGTTTGAAGCATCCTCTGCTTCCGTCCCTTCCATATCACCACCAATGTTTGCCTCTGAGCCCATCCTAGGTGTGGTATGCCTAGTCATGAACCCAGAGTCATTTGTGCCATCCCCTTGAAGTGGACCGGATGGGCGGGTCATTCCACAATTAAGTCTCTTTATTTCCTCCTCAGTATTCAATATCTGCCAGGAACCAATAACAAACAACAAATTATTTTTATATCAAACTTTAGCTCTCACCGAGTACGAAGCAATGAACCAAGCTCTAATATTAAAAACTCTGTAGTCTAATGGAAGATGAGTATAAAATCAAACTCACTTGCTTCAGAGCTTGTACTAGATTATGCTTTTTTGCATTCAAAGTTTGCAGCTTCTCCTCGACTTCCCTTTTCCTTTTCCCTTTATCATCCAGCACATTCACTTTATCGCTTGTCTAGCAAGCAAAACAAATATAAACCATCAACAAAAACAGCTCAAAAGAGACACAAACACATGCACTTAAAATTAGTTAGTGGCTAGCAAATTTGTAATCAGTGTGAGATTCTGACTCAACGTGAGGCCAAACAGAATGATTCTAATGCCCAAATGCCCAAATCAATTAGGCCACCCCTTTAATATATCAAATGATTTTGTTTTATTTCTGTTCACATTGACAATGAGCTCTAGGAAATACTAATTTGAGTAACATAACATGCGAATTATGCAAATTTCTTAAACTACTTCTCGATTATTAATACATCCCGAAAGGACTTCATTCTCAATACAGTTATACATCTTCGAAAATAAAGCAAACTTAAAAAGTTTATTATTATTTTTTAAATCCAATAAGAAGAGTAAAGTTTTCACTTTTCAAAACCTGTACATTAGGGTTAGCCGGCTCAGCTGGTTCAGCCGGTTTCTCCACCACCTCCGAAGATTGCAATTTACCATCACCATCCACCACATCAACCGCTTTTTCCGGTGCGACCTTAGATTCAGCGATTGCTTTCATCAAACAATCCCCACCGTTCAATTTTCCTTGATCCACGATCTCTTCATTTTTAACATTCCCTTCTTCTACTTGACAATTACCAACTTTATTGTCCTCTAATTGAAACTGAAGAGATGACCCGTTAGGCTTAGGGGTTTCAAGTCGTTGTTTAGAGGTAGAATTAGGGTTTAACGCGATGTTGGTGGGTATGAAGCGGAGGCGAGAGAGGGCTCTGTTGCGGCGGTTCAATAGGGTTTTGAAATCTTTGAGAGACATTTTGGGTGCCGGCATTAGCCATCGACGAGGTACGTCCGGGACCCGGTGTAGGTTCCCTCTGTACAGAGATAACGCCACCATTTTTTTTTTGTTTCGAGGATTCTTGTTCCCCCTTTCTATCTGGTTTTTGTTAAGTACTTTAAATTACGTATATCGTATTTCGGATAGGTTCTCGACTGGTTGTCGGCTTTTGTGGTTAATTTTGGTTAACACAGACTACTGGTCGCGTCCTACCAAATTAATTAATTAATTAATTATTTTTATGTGGTCCTCTTCTTTAAAACTTTACATTAAAATAAAATTTTATTATTTAATTAATAAAAATTGGATTTACCTCTCAATTAAGGAGTTTATATTCTTATAAAATTGGCACGACTTCGTCGAGACAAGTATTAATCATCCAGCCTCGAAAAAATATATAACTAGTGCATGTAACATAATGAAAAGTTTGCTAGATTCAGAATGGAAAATATAATAGGGCAGAATATCAAATGCTAGAGAATCCAAGTCTCAGTTATAGAAGGAGGGTTCCTCCAGAAGATTGGGAAACTACAAAAACATCTCATTTTCTCTGTCGAGCATGGCTTCCACAAATGAACTACTGTTAGTGGATGATGAAGCACCAAACTCATAGCTTGGAGACTGCAATATCTATCTTTGAACTCCATTATTATTATTTCCTTGTGCTGAGTTTCCTAGTTATTCTGATTTTGTGGTATCATATTTTGGGTGTGGTTAGTGAATTCCTTGGATGAAAATTCCACCATGTTGTCTTGTTCTTTTTCTTGTGGATTAGCTGATAAAAACGCTTCTTCAAGAAGGAAATCTTGCCAGGTAAAATTTACTGGCGACTTCTCTTGTCCTGCTGTGGAACAAGTTGAAGATGAAGAAGATGATGACGATGATGGTAATGGGCCTTCATTAAAAAATTGAGGTGACATAGGTTCGTGGCTGTTAGCACAATTTGAAACTTCTGCCAACAGTTTTATGGCTTGAAGCTGAGCAAGAAGATCCATAGATGAATTGCTGTTTCTATGGCTATTCAAGAGGGTATATTGGATTGGCTCTACTTTCGGGGAAACCATTGTTGTCATCAAATGACTCTTGATGTTTGAAAAAACTTGAAATGGCGGCTGATGTTCAGGTTTTGGCATGAATGCATTCTTCATGTCTCTATTGAGAGACTTAATTCGGGTTCTGGAATTTGGGACTCCACCAATGTTTCCATAATCAGCCAGGATTTGAAAGAAAGTTTTATGGGTGACAGGATCTATTCCCATTTCAGAGAGCTTCTTCCTCAGCTTGGTGTTCCAGTAATTCTTCACATCATTGTCTGTCCTCCCAGGAAGTTGTTGAGCTATGATAGACCACCTGGACCACATAAAGAGTTTCATTAATATTTGCAATAACAACAGAATCACGCAGTTAAAACAGTCGGGATCACTTTCTTTGTCTCATAGCAGGCAGTTATGTTTGTTAGGATCATGCATGTACTTCCCCTTTCCTGTGCTAATCCAATAAATTAACAGAACGAGAGGATTCATGTTTGGCCATCATTAGGTTAAGTTTTTCGTTGTTTTCTAGAAACCAAATTCAAAAATTGTAACATAAAGCAAACAGACCTACTACCAATGGCTTCATGGAGCCTAATGATCAACTTCTCTTCTTGGGGTGTGAAGTTCTCATGCTTAAGATCCGCTTCACGTAATTAGCCCATCTAAGTCTGCAACTCTTGCTGCATCTCCCAAGTCCTGGAGAACATACTCACATTTGGTGTTGAAGTTACACAGCATAAAAAATAAAAAGAAATAGTCCTAAAATTGCAACAAAAACACCATGAAATTACATAATCCTATGAACATCCACATTACAAAACTAACCTGCTTTTTTAGGAACAGCAATTAAGCTCTCAGCTCCATGTTTGGAAACATATGCAAGTATCTTTGCATCTTCCTCAGCACTCCAAATACCTCTCTTCACATTTAGCTTGCCACAACAAGGATCTCTCTTCATCTTCTTATCCTTTTGAATACAAAATTTGGAAACAGAAAATAAAAATTAAAAAAACAGAAATATATAACAGTAGTTGAAGTTGAAACTAGTTATGGAAATGCTCTTTGGGAGGAAGAAGGGGAAGAAGGATGTGGGTATAAAGGTATAACCAGTGTGGAGGCAAGAAAAGCATGGGGGCTAAGCACCCATTAAATTACATTTGCATGAAGAATGGCATCTTCGTGTTTGAAATGAATTTTGATTTCGGACATTAAATTTATTTAATTCTCTCTAACCAAACAGTGTGAGATATATACAAATAATTAATTGATGCAATTTGCATTCACCAGACCTGTGTGAATTATGAAATGTTGGCTGTGCAAAACTGTTGATCACATTGTGAGATCATCAGAAGATTGATATGGGAAAACAACTCAGAATACTATTATTCATCCGATAAGTCAATGGCTTGTACAATGTAAGGTTGAAATTCTGGTAATCATTTGTTAGCGAAAACTTCTGCATGCAGACTTGCACTATATACACGAACGTTGCTTTGCCCTCAAAAAACAAATTTTTTGAAGTTTGTATTGGCGTGATTCACTCATGAATATTCATTTCTCAATGACGTATCAACAAAGTTGGGTAAATTTGGATTTCTTAGCACAGATAAAGGTAAGCAAGCTACTGTTTTGACCACATATTCATTGCTTGTCTTTGTGGGCAAGGCAATAATATAAATTCACCCATTCAATAATCCTTTCCATTGAAATTAAAATCGTCAACACATGAAATAATGAATTGGGTTAGCCTGCAAAGATATGGATTATGCCATCAGATTACATTTTCTAGATGGAATAATTACATTCGAATCCCTGAATTCCACTAAAAGAAAAGCACCAAGAGCAGAGTGAGGCTGAACAGCATAGACTGTCCAATTCAATAACCATGGCTGATGACAAATGCCAACGACGGGAACCATTTCTAGTACTATATAAAGCTAGAATTAAGGAATAATATGACATAGAATACAATGACAGGATGTGGCAAACGGCTAATCCAAGCATTGTAGCAAAGTTTTCAGAGTAAAAGACAGACATATATAGCCGTCCAAAAACTAGAGTTTTCCCTGTGGCCCATTCAATGATACATCCAATGCCTTGTTTAAAATTAAATTATCAATGATCAAAGTGAACATCATTCATTGACAACATCTAAATTCATTATTCTAATGCTATTTTTACATGAATCTATTGCCAAAGGTATTTTTGATGTGGGTTGATTAATGGGCTAATCTCAATTATATTATTAATTGTAATTAATTAGCTTGTATTGAACGCAGCAATAATAAATTATGTAGAATTGGTTTTGTTTAGGAATTCTTATTGTATTGAGTTGAGTTATGTGATTATTAAATTATCATAATATTGTGATGAAAATCTAAATTAATTTTTATGATTATGATTATCAAATCACAAGGCTAATGCTAATCTCTAATCTACTTAATTAAGAACTCGTACTATTGAAGAACAACTTGTTGGAAACTTCAAAATTATCCCTAACAAAATCAGAATATTATGACATCATTTAACTATCAAAGACTCGAGTGGCGAATAACAACAACAACAACAACAACAACAACA
>JAXCLQ010026880.1:0-24261 GCA_035584115.1 Cedrela odorata
AACACATTCTGATTTCAAGGTTTGGGCAACTCTGCATGTACCCACCAGTCTCACGACGGTATTTACAAGATCCAACACAAAGGAGTTCTAGCCTCCATATCCGCATACCCACGAAGCAAAAAAGGAGATTTGGGGCTCTTCTTCGGCTGATTTGAAACGAGTATTTCCTCTTCAAGACCCTCCATAAGCTCCCATGCATTTATAACTTCCGGCTCTCCACGAGACGGCGATTTCTGCACTTTCTTCTTCGTTTCTGCAGCAATCTCTTTAACAGGAACTTCTTCTTGTTTCTTTTCTTCTTCTTGTTGTTTCTGTTCATTGTCTAGTTTCAGAACGCCGTAGGTGCTTGAAGTGAGAGAGACAACGTGGTTAACGACATACTCACCACCGCCGCCATTGTTGGGGAGAATGTCTTGGCGTAGTTGTTTCCTGAGGTTTTTTGAAGAAACACAACCCATATATTTTGTGGGGTTTGTTGTGTGTTCTTTGCTGTGTTTTGTTCTTTTTATTCGTCTGGTTGAAGAGAAAAAGTGTAAGCACGGACAGGGGGAGTTATTTATTTATTTTTTTTTTGAAACCTAACCGTTATCCGGTCTGCAACGGGCCCAAACGGTCAAATTTTCGAATGAGATTGGGACATGGCCGTAGTAATGTTATATAAAAGCGCCTCCTACTTTCATGTATTAGTTTTTGGCCCCTTATCTTTAGTAATTTGTTGTTTGGCCCACTCTTTCGTATGATAATTGATTTTCCCTATTAATTTATCGGCAATATTTCTGTTTTTAACTAGATGAGGTAGTGAAAAATTATTAGATTATAACTACAAATGATGGTTGAATAAGAAAATGTTAATGTAATAGGGGTTAAAAAATTTAAACACTTGTAATTTAACTTTGATAAAACGTAAAAATATACTAATTTAATTCATATTATATAATTATTCAAGAAAGTATAAATGTGAATTAGAATTTAACCCTATAAATATAGGTAACAAAAAAATTGAGATTATGAGAATTATAATTCATTATTATTAAAATATAATTTAAATATTATTACTCATATATTTTAAATTCTAAACATTTGAATAGTTTAAAGGTGAATCGTGGATTGATTTACCATAATAATAATCTCTTTTTTATGTATATAAAATGTATATTTATTTAAGAAAATGGTAATAATTTGGGAGTAAGAGCAAATTTACTAAAGGAAAATAAATTCAAAACTACAACATTATAAACTTTTGTGGAAATATCAAATAAATGACACTGATTTAGCAAAAAAAAAAAAAAAAGCAAACAAAATATTAATTGAAAATTTGCTTGAACAGAAATTTATGAACTTGACAAATATGTATGCATTAGATCATTGAAGAATGTAATTTGACAAAAGCTACTATCAACAATCAACAAACTCCCAATACTAGTAGTACTAAAAATATATTATAAAGATTTATAAATTAACATCTTTACTTAATTAATTAATGTACAAAAAAAAGTGAATCAAATGCTGCTCTTTCTGGTTGAAATTTTAAAGTGAAGTTTGTGTTTCTTTGTTAATTAATTCGAAACTCCCAACACCACAAACATATTTTTACCACATTAAATACAAAATATAAAATAATTATAATTTAGACACAATATGCTTATTTATATTTTAGTCACTTCAGTTTCAAAAAGTGAATATTTAACTCCAAAATTTATAAAATATTTTTAAATATTTAACCTATTAATTTTAATTTTTTTTAAATATTTTGACCCTTTCATTTAAAAAAGTGTGCATTTAACTCTATAATTTATAATTTACTTTTAAAATTTTGACCTACTAATTTTACATTCATAATATTTTAGCCCCTAATTTTTTATTTCTAAATCCTACCTATATATACAATATATAGAGGTTTGGGGATCGAATTTAATTTAGAATTTTAGAATGTTGGTCCTTACATTCATTCAATTAAGATGAAACATGAATCAAAATACATATTAATACGATTAGGATTGCATTGCATTCGAAATAATCAATTCTAACTTTAAATTTTAAGTAATCAACTTTTAGAATAATTTGATGGAATCTTTGGTAAAAATAGATTATATGACAATCCTTTTTCTAATAATTTCTTTCACATGTTTGGTAAATAAAATTTTAAAGTGTGTTGTACATCTATAATGACTAAAATATACATGTATATTATTTGGTAATATAAATATGTATTTATGTATTAATATTCTAAATATATATTTAGTATTAATTTTTCTTTGTTTTAGTTAATGAATAAAAAATATTGTATTAATTTTGTTTATTTTATTTAAGGAATAAAAAAATTATTATTTAAGGAATTAAAGTATAAAATTTAATTTTATTAGTTAAAACTCTTGTTATTGTTATGTTGCCAGCGACAAAAACAAAACTTAATAGCGCTTATAAAATGGGTACCATTGGATTCAGAGTTTTACAATCTACACATTGATTGTAACATCGACGGAAAAAGAAGCATAATAGTGTCGCATATGTCACTCAAAGATTCGCGGTTGTCGTTACATCACCGTTAAACGGCGGCAGTTTCAGTAAACAACCACCTAAATTGAACTTTGCAATTGCTGATACACATAGTTCAGGTGGCAGTGCGATGTCACCCACCAATGGTTGACTACTATGTTACGGTGGGTGCCAACTTCGAAGGGCACGTATAGTTCCTACATTTATATTACAGTAGCGGAGATGACACCAATACGTAGATCATAAAATTTTCAGTCTAATGGTATGGGTGGTGGTGGTGTTATAGTATAACCTAGTATCGCCGGCAACGATGGCGACAACCTTTGCTGGTGGCAAACTCTATTAATAGATTTACTAAACATAATTTGAGTGTTAGATTGTCTAAAAAAATGATTATTTTTCAATTCCATGCACTAATTCACTTTGTTCTACATGAAAACATGATCACAAGAAGACTAAATTTGTTAACAAAATTATATATTCAAATTTGGGTAAAGAATGATATTGCTACAACCTCTCTAAAATTCTTTTAAATTCTCTCTTCTTTATTTAACTCATTAAAATATATTAAAAATTTAAAAAAAAATCTTATTACACCCTATTAAATTAAAAAAAAATAACTCTATTCATCTTCCTTTTAGATAAATTTCATTATTATTATTATTTCGTTATTATTCACACCTGGGGATTCAATTAATCAAAATTTAGAAGCTAAAATTTCACCTCGACCATCAATAAGTTTAATTAAGGCATTTATAACACGACCGAAATAAGACTAGCTTATTGGTACAAATTTCATATCAACAGTATTTTTATAGTTCTTAAATGTTTGATTAAAAAATATATATATATATTTTTTAATTTTTTTACTTTCAATAAATTCATGACAATTATTTTTTTAGTTTATAATCATCTTTCAATAAGTAAATAAAATGAAAGAATAAAAATAAAAATTTTACATAACTTAAATATGCAATTTAAAAATAAAAAGAAAATTTATTACAAATAGAAGTTAAAATTTAGTAAAATTCTTTTAAATTTGTTAAAGAAAAATATATTTTTTTATTTAATTTAAAGAAAACTATTTTATGTATTTTAAAAATAAAACTAATAAATTATAAATATAATATGTATGATATAAATAGTATTTAATAAAAAGTAAACTATTTTTTATGAAATTTTATTTGAGGTTAAAATTGTAAATAATATGGCTCCTGGGTTAATCGCAATTCATTAATTTGATGAGAAACTATGGACAATAGAAAGAAAAAAAATATTAAGTGGCATGTGAGGTTATCAAAAGCTATAATATTAATAATAATGTTAATACACAACTCATACCCATATTCATAAGTAGTTGAACAATTTGAGTAATATCAAAAAAAAATATATATATATATATATGTTGATGCAGTAAAATTTTCCTGTAAACTTCACGTACTAGCACCAATTTTCTTCCCCTATTTAAATATTATTCAACTTGAAACCACATCAAAAACAAAAGAGGTGAAAAACCAGTGGTCCGGCAAAAATCCACAGATCCTTAAAGTTAAAGGTATTTTAGTTATTTTATATATTATAGGTAATTTTGTTATTTTATAAATTATGTCAGGGTAATGAAAACTGAGTAAATAATTCTGTAATAATGTTTACTTAACTATTGGGAGTGATTTGATAACAATTTGTTAAGTTTAAAAAAATTTTTCTTTAAAACTCTATCATCGCATCCGACCTTCAAACGAAAACTAGTATTAATTGAAAAATCTGATTGATAAACGGTTTATTTTTACGAAAAATGACTTGACAAAGATCGATATGAATAAATTTAAGTCAAATCTGAAATAAGATAAGAGAGAATCAAAGCCTAAAACATAATATATATATATATATATATATATATGAAAACTGCAAATAACATATTTACCCTTACTATAAAATTTCTTCTTATTTTTTTTCAAGGGCAAAATAGTTATTTCATTAAAATTTAATCTCAATTTAAGCTGATCAAGAAGCAAACACAAAAGAATCGCCTTCACTTTCTAGTAGCTTCATTTTGCTTTGTTTTTTTAATTTTTTTTAAAATTTCTTCAAATTACTCCATTTCCAATATATTAAAGTTCCGTTTTTTTACTGCTAATCACACATATACAATACAAGCTACAGACTAGGAACTTCGTTTGAGCAATTTGGTCGACGGTTAAGTAGGGAGGAGAATAGTGCTAATATTCACAATTTAGGGATTTTCAAAATTACTTACAAATCGATCATCGTAGAGTTAAATTGACTCCTCGGTATGATTTCTAGGATCGTTATTATCGTATTTTTGCATTTTACAAAAAATACTATTCATGACAAAAACATTGTTCATGATGGAAATTACTGTAGATAACAGAATTATTATTCATCACAGACAATTTTGTCGATTATACTTGTTTAGGTTAGAATTAAACCAATTAACTGTTGGATTAGATGAAATTAAATTTTATCAAAAGAAATAAATAGTAATAGTAACGTTTACGCTTGATTTAAATTTCAAAATAATGTGTTATTATGTAGAATTGGTTAGTAATAGTGAATTAAGTATAATCGACACCTCGATTACTAATTGTTAGATTCAGATTGTAGAAGAAAATAAAATCTAAAAATGGGAAAAAACTTTGTTGTATATCAATATCGTAGTTAAATTTTAAGTATGTATATTTCAATTATTATGTTAATAATTAGTATAAATGTGCTATAGATATGCAGAGGGAGCGGCCATCTAGTCTCCAGTGATTGAGTTTCTATTCTGTTTTTTGTGACACCTGTGAGTGAATTTTTATATGCTTTTTATTTCTTTAAAACTGTTTTATAAACTTTAATATTTTACGAAATAAGGAATAGTTTAATTATGAATTAATTTACATTCTATTTATATGGAAAATGAGATTTATTTTGAGCTAAATATATATTATTGTGGAGGAGTTGTTGAGATATTGATTTTGAGGCCAAGAGGCGGCCATTTTGTTTTGAATTGTATTTTATTTCTGATTTCTATATTTCTGACAGTATGCTGCCGTTATTTCAATTTTTACTTAACCCTAGCCAGGAGACATAAGGGGAAAAGTTTATGTGCTTTGAAAGCACATTCTGATCTATGTTTTGTGAAGGTATCGGTACATGTGAGAAGTAAGGGCAATGAGCGGTTTGATATTTGACCTGAAATCTATACACATCTCTGCATATTATTCTATTTTCATTTGGCTATTTGAAATGATAATTTTGGAAATTATTATAATGTGTAGTGAAGGTTCTATCAGTATGATTTCTGTTTGAGAATAATTTTAACTTTGAATATATTTCAGTATCCACTCACTGAGTTTTCCCCAAAACTCATCCCACCATAGTTTCCAGTGATTGCAAGATTTTTTTCTAGGTGAAGATTCTTGGAGATATTTGGGAAGAGCATTGGGAATCCAGATCCTCCATGCAGTTATCTGGGAGTTAATGTTTGTGGTCTGTTTTATACATTAGGCATGACTCCTAATTTGTATATACAATATGAGTGTGTCTTTTATACATTTCTGTGCGTATACTCTTTGATTTATGAGTATCATGGTTTATGTCTGGAATTGGGTTGATGGGCATGGAGCCTTTAATATATGTATATGAGTTCATGTATATGATTGATATTTCTCTTCATTATAGTTTATATGTATAGGTTTTTATATAAGGCTTATAGAGGTAGGATATTCCTACTCTATGCCATTATAATACCGATTTACCGGTATATGACATTTACTTATTGATAATTGAGAGAGAAAAGCAATAAGATAAGGATTATTTTTTAGAGACAAGCTATCTGCATATTCTAAGGTTGTTTCATCATATGTACCTAGTCGTCTTTGATCCTCTTTTTATACATATCATTTTATATTAAGCATCCTAAATTTAGTATGATTTCATGGAATTTGAAAATAATGATTCGAAAATCATGAAAATTTTATTTTATAAGCATCGATTTTTCAAATTTTACGAGATTGAATTTTATGGGATTTTAAGTCCTTCTTGTAGAATATGTCTATCAAGCCATGGATCCTTATTATGAAATAAGTCTTATTTGCAGAGTATATCTACTAGGCTAAAGATCTTTCATAATAAGGAAAAAAATTGAAAAGAGAATGAATTCTTTGCAAATACATAACTGCCGAGAGGTCTCAGAAATTCTGGTTTGAAACTTCTTTATTCACCTAAGATGAGCTCATACTATAATGTATTTCTGATACTTCTTTCAAGCTGCTCTCGAGGCCTTCACGAGTTGGAGAAGTCTCGGAATTGACACCCGAACCTGAGGCTTTTTATCTTATCTCAAGAGGTCTCCAACCTTACTATACCTGAGGTCCTTATTATCCCTTAGATATTGTCTCTTAGATCGAGCCGAGTCTCAGGCTCTTCTTTTATTCTTCATGAGACTCTAATTTAGGCCCACAGTCTATTGGGCTTCACTTATGTTCCAAACTGCACCCCCAACATCAGACTCCCTAGTTTTAGTAAAAAAAAATAATTATTTTGACAAAAACTAAAAATTGCGATATGAAAAAATGTGCTTGTATGTCAACTTTAAATGCTTAACTTGGAATTCGCCATCCTCCATCTAAGTGGTAGTCTTCAATTAGTTCTTAGGGTCATGTTGTTTCAAGCCCTAAGAGATCTTCCCAGTCCTCATGATGGTTGCCCCCTTTCGCATTTATGAAGATAATTTTCTAACCTTTTATCTAATGTGGTATCACCTTATCCTATGATTTATCATTTGTATCAATGGCTGGAGCTTCTTTACCCTTCTAAATACTATTTCTTTCACTCTTTCACTCCCTTAATCTTCATTCCATATTGCAACTTTCTTCTCATTGTAAATTGTTTTAATAGAAACGAAACTTCATATTTTAAACAAAAAATCTCTGATTAAATTCTCTTTCTTCTTTAATCAAAAACTAGTAAGTTTTTATTTTTCCTTTTAACCCTTTATTTCTATCAAATCTTGGTATTTTTGGTTGATTGAGACAAATGCTGAATAGTTTTATAGGGTTAGAGATCTTAGGTAGATACTTCACAAGTTGTTGATGACTCAAAGTAACTTTTGATGTTTTATTTTTCTATCTTATGAACAGAGATGAAATCTGTTTCAAGTAATAACGAGACTGGCTTTAGGGGAAACAACTCTAAAGAAGAGCTGACCGTTATTTTTGATGCTATCCTAGTCTTAGAGACAACGAGATACATTACACCTTTTGAAGCGGATTGGTTCCCTTTTTCCATTATAGAGTCTGACTTAAGAGTTTAAACCCATTGCTACAACTTTCTTGAGGGAGTTTACCTTAGGATTCTTAAGGAGGATGAATTTTCTAGCTACCTTCATAATGGTAAAATTTTCTTTAATGAGGAACTATTTCATCTTGGGGTCAGACTCCTTCTTCAGTATTATTTTACCAAAATCTTCAAGTCCTTTAGTATTACTCCCTACCAACTGAATCTTAACAGTTGGAGAATTTTGTCAGGTTTATTTATTTTGTGAAGTCAGATTTTGGATTCTGCTCCATCAATTGAAGAAATTGAGTATATGTATCTCTTAAAAAGGAACCAATAAAGAACCCTGGGTAGTACTATCTTCAAACCCGTCCTGAGAAGCTCAATCCCGTAACAAGCAACCCATCCTGCAATAAGGATTGGAAGAACAAATGGTTTTTTATTGATGGTGATTAAAACCCTAACAATAACATCTAAGTGCCCAGATTATTTGGGGATGCAATCATCTAGAGTGAGTTGCTTGAGCTTAGTGCTCAAGATTTGAAGAGGGTTAAGATGGTTCGGTCTTTGGCATCCAGCCAAAAATCTCTCCTTTCTGACAACAATCTAGTTTCATCAGTGCTTGTGAATTTTTGTGTCTCCAAAGGCTAATTGACTTTAGAGAATGCCCAAGCTAGTAACCATCATTTTCTTTTTCTTTTATATGTTGAATTATGTTATCTGATCTTGGTGTCACCTTTTTAGCAGAAGTTATGGCCCTAAAGAAACCAGTGTCAAACCCTCTTGATATGCTGAGGCAACTGACCAAAGGCAAGAAGGCCGAAAAGACCCCTCGAACTCCAAGAACTAGGACTAGGTTTCCTACCCCCAAGGGTTCTGTTGGGATATATGTTCCCTTTAATATTGTTGGGCCTTCTAGTTTCTGCAAAATTCTAACTCTTACCAAAAGAGTTATGATCTAAGATGATCTGTCACCTTTTTTTTACTCCTAATATGGATAAAGGGAAGGGCAAGAGGAAAATTGTTACAGTGGTAGAGGATGATGGGTTGAGATAAAAGAAGGGGGTCAAAAAGCTGAATAGGCCATCGTGACAACTTAACTTATCCTAGAGGACCTTCCTGAAGACAAAAAGGAATTCTTTGTCCATTTCTTTCTAGGATGTTGCTAAGGATTAAACTAGTGAACTACTTTGTTGCCTGTCCTTCTAATGTCAACAGGAATAAGCATCACATCTGAGATTCATCAAGCTCTTGGATCAATATCATCCTCTGTAATTCATATGCAGGGATAGGTCATTTTTTTTCTTGTAAAGAGATTTATTTGAGGCACCTTGAACTTTTTGGGAAGAATAAGACTCATGATTTTTCGAGAAAATGGAGATTTAGAATGTAATCCCAAACAAGGTGTTGGCTCATCATCCCTTCCTTGTCCTTGTCTTTGCTGGTCTTCTAACTCCTCCACCAACTTTCTGAAGTAAGCTTTTAGATTGTCAATTCTGTTGTTGCATTTCTTAGGCCTCCTTCCTCGAGATGAACTTTGTTGAGAACATTCTCTCTCTTTTTGTCGTTTTTTATTAAGAAACATTCTCATGTCTTCTGGACTGAGAGATACTACTTTTAGATTTATCAAAGATCTTGGACTGGAATCTCAATATTCCTTAGATAATTCAGTAACTGTTCGCAAGCAGGGGATAGATGGAAAACTTTCTTTTTCCTTTTTCTGTGGTTGTATATCTCTTTTTGGTGGTATTTTATCAAAGATTAGCTCCGTGATTCTTGGTATACGGAGCACTTGGAACGCTGCTTTTCACTGCCACTATCAGTATAGGTGTTCCTAACTCATGAGAACCGACTTAAAGCATTTTTTTCATCTTCGCAACTTCCTTAGCCAACGTTTGGATCTGTCTATCTTTCTCTGCATGTTGTTTTTCGTTGTCGACTAGCCTTTTAACCAACCATGCAATTTCTGTGACTTCTAAATTGGAGGGATTTTGATGTAGAGATGAAGCCTCTGAACCATGATTTATGCCTTCCAAAGGTGGCGGTCGATTATCATCGTTTTGGTTAACTGCCACTATTTCCTCAAAGAGATTATCTTGAAGATTTCTCCTTATCGTTGTTTGATTTCTAATTGCATAAGTTCGTGTGGTTGCCATGATTTTTTTTTAGTTGCAGTTATTTCTGACTTTTGTTTAGATTCCACGAACGGTGCCAGATATTGATGCAGTAAAAATTCTTCTATAGACTTAGCGTACCAGCACCAATCTTCTTCCCTTATTTGAATGTCGTTCAATCTGAAACCACAACAAGAACAGAGGGGATGAAAAGCTGGTGATTCAGCAAAAACCCTCCAATGCTTAAATTAGAGTTTTGCTTATTGATAATTGAGAGAGAAAAACAATGAGACAGTGATTATTTTTTAAAGATAGGTTATCTGCATATTCTAGGGTTGTTTTATCATGCGTACCTAGTTGTCCTTATTCTTTTTTTTTTAATAGATGCTGTTTTATATTGAGTCTCCTAAGTTTATTAGAATTTCATGGAATCTAAAAATAATGATCACAGTCGTATCCAGATTCTGAGAATCACGAAAATTATATTTTATAAGTATCGGCTTTCCAAATTTTGCGGGATTTCGAGCCATTTTTCTAGAATATATCTACCAGGTCGTGAATCATTATTATGGAATGAGCCCTATTTATAAAGTGCATTTACTAGACTAAGGATCATTCATAATCCGAAAAGAAATTGAAAAGAGAATAAATTCTTTATAGATACATAACTGCCGAGATGTCTCAGAAATTCTAGTTTGAGACTTCTTTATTCATTTAAGATAAGATCAGACTATAATGTATTTCTGAGAATTTTTTCAAGCTACTTCCAAGGCCTTCAAGAATCTGAGAAGTTTCAGAATTGACACTCGAACCCGAGACATTTTATATGATCTCAAGAGGTCTTGACCCTCACTATATTTAAGGTCTTTATTATCCCCTGAATAGTATCTCTTGGATCGAGTCGGGTCTCAGGCTCTTCTTTCATTGTTTATGGGACTCTAATTTGGGCCTACAACCTATTGAGCTTCACTTATGTCCTAGACTACATCCCAACAATATATTTATAAAATATTATTATATAATAAATATGTATTAAATTTATATTTTTATCTAATAAATACCATTATCTTTCATTTATTTGTATACAATTATTTGTATATAAAAAAATTATATTCATATTTGTTGATACAGCAAAAATCCTTCTTTGGACTCTGTGTACCAGCAATGATCTTTTTTTTTTTTCTTATCTGGTAGCTTCGATCTGCGCTCACAATGAAAGGCTATAGGGGTAAAAAGTAAGTTATTCAGTGAAAATCCCCCGATGCTTAAGTTAGGTTTTTTTTTTAATGTGAAAAAATTAAGGAGAGAATATGAGCTTTTAATGCCAAAGTTTCATTATTTGTACCCGGTTGTCATTCTAGTACCTTTTTATAGACGTTTTGGCCCCCTAATATGGTAAAATTATGTGAAATCTGGTAACTAGTATCTCTATGTGCGCGAATCATAGAGATTTTATAGGTTAAGTTTCGGCTTTCGAATTTTGTGGGATTGTATCCTTAGGATTCTTATTATATAAAAAGCTTTATTTAGTAAGAATCCTTATTACATAATAATCTGGGAATGTATGGAAAAGAAATAAATCATTCACTAATACATAACTACTGAGAGGTCTGAAGAGTCTTTATTTAAGACTCCTTTCATCTATCAGAGATGAGCTCAAGTATTACGCATCTAAGGCATCTATCAAATGTGGCTGAGACCTTTTCAAGCTATGACTAAGACCTTCTTAAGCTATGGCTGAGACCTTCCTAAGCTGTGGCTGAGACCTTCTTAAGCTATTGCTAAGAGCTTTTGTGAAATGTAACTAAACTATTGCCGAGACCTTTTTATTAGTCCACGATGCCGACCCAAGACCTCCTTTTCTTTTATCAAGTCTTAACACTCAAGGAGGCTTGGGCTTCTTACTACCTGGACAGCTCTCCTTGGGTAGCATTTAGTCTCGGAACATAGTCCGTCTTTTCCTGTAGGGTTGTCCAGAGCCTTCAATCCTTTGGGTCTTATGCATACTAGACTATACCCAACACCAAGCCTCCTAGTTTTAGTCAAAAACAATTATTCTTTGATTAAAACTAAAGGTGACGGTTCTGAAAAGGTGTGCCTACTTGTCACAATTAAATGCTTAACTAGGAGTCCGCTTATTTTCAAAACATAGAAGATAGTGACTGGCTCTCATAATTTCAACGTTTCGAGCACTAAAAGATCTAAGTGTCCCTAATGATGGCCGCCCCTTTTCATAAATAAGGCACATCCTCTCAGCTTCTAACTTGATATGGCAACATTCTATCCCTTGATCTATAACGGGTATCGACAGTTGGGGTTCTTTCTTCCCTTTAAATACCCTACATTTTACGTTTTCACCTGTTCCTTTACCTTTACACTGTCAATTTCCTTTGCAAACGACCTCAATAGCAAAACAACGACAACAACTTGGTTTTGAGCCTTAGACAATTTCAAGTTCTTCAATCATCAACAGTAAGTCTCCCTTTCTTTTCTTTCATTCTTTTACTATTGATTTTGTGGTATATTTGATCGATTAGGGAACTTGGTAGACATCTTCTTAGATTTATAGGCCTTTAGGTTTATCCTTTTGAATTGTTGACGATCCTAGAATACCTTTAATTCCTCATTTTCCTTCTGTAAAAATAGAAAAAGACTTCTGGGAAGAGAAACTTTGACGAGGGTCACGTTATCGTCTCAACTACTTCTCCCACTCTGATAAGAAGAGACTTAGCGCACTTTGAGGCTGATAGGTTTGCCTCCACAGTAATCAAACTAGATTTAGAAATGTACACTAGGTTATACAGAATCCCTAAGGTGGTTTATCATAGGGTCCCTAGGGCGAATGAGCTTTCAAGTTGCCCTCTAGAGGGCGAGATAACCTTCAATAAAGAGTTATTTCATGTAGGTGTTAAGCTTCCTATCTAGAATTACTTTACTATAATCCTTGCTTCCTTCGACATCTCTCCCTATCTATTAAACTTAAGTAGTTGGAGGATTCTAGTAGTCCTGTAAGTATTATGGTAGCAGGTCTCAGATTTCGACCCCTCTTTTGAGGATATTGAACACCTATATATACTAAAGAGGAACCCTATAAGAAGTCCTAGGTGGTTTTACCTCTAAAAATGATTTATTGAGAAGAACCCCATCACTGGAAACCCCACTTCTAGCAAAAATTGGAAGAAGTGATTTTTTATTAGAGGTAACTGGAATCCCATTTCTTATTTCCATATACCACGAGCCTTTGGGAAAGCGATGATTTGAAGTGGTAAGCCTACTTTAGATCTCTGTAGTAAAGAGAGGGTGAGACTAGCTAAATTATTAGCCACGGATCAGAGCCTCCTGCTATCAGAAGATCAAATATTCGCATCTGGCCTTGTAGGTTTTTAGATGTCTAAGGGCCAAATAGTCTTGGAAAAGGCTGTCCTACAAGTTAACTTTCTTGAAACCATTTGCTCCTGTTAAGATTGCAGTATCTGACTGCCTTTACTTGTTTTTTGCAGGCAAGATGGCTTCTAGAGACTATGCTCCAGATCCCTTCGAAGTCTTGTAGAGACTGGTTAAGGAGAAAAAGGCTAAAAAGGTTCCTCAGTCCCCCAAGGCCACCCAAAAGAGTCCATCCAAGGTTTCTAGAGCTTCATAGGTGGTTGGCGCCTCTAGCTCGGTTTGCTCCAAGGCCTTCACAAAAGGGATAATGATCTGCGATTCCACCCCTCTTCCTCCAGCTCCTTCTGCTGACAAAAGAAAGGGGAAACGCAAGGCCACGACTGTGGCTTCCGAGGAAAAGGCCAAGAAAAAGAAACAAATATTTGGCCAGACCGACAAGGAATTGATTAGATCGTGGGAGCTTTTTCTTAAGGACCTCTTAGAGGAGAAGTGGGGGTTCTTTGCGCACTTCCTCACCTGCATCAACTTACAGGTCTAAAGCATTAGCGATAAATTTTTTGAGGATATCGCTGAGCTATTAAGAAAGTCATTGCTAAACTTTCAATTGAAATAGCTGGGTCAGGTGAGTTTACTTTCCTTTACTTTCGTGTTACAAACAGGACTCATTGCTAGTCTTCTAACTGTTCAATATTTGTGATCTTTCAGTTCTTCTACTCAACCATGTTACAACACAGTGCCCTCACCGACAATTTTTCCAAGGCCTCAAAGGCTGAGAAAAGGGCAAAAAAGGCAAAGAAAAAATTGGCGTTTGCAAGAAACAAGTATGAATCCGACCTTGGCATTTTGAATCAGGAGAGGAAGGAGCTCCAAATAAGGGTAGCCATGGCTAAGTCTTCTCAATCCTAGGAGAACAAATTGGTGGGGGCCTTAAGGTTTGAGCTGGACAACTTGAAGAAGGAGGAGCAAGCATGCCTCTAGAGCTTGAACAAGGCAACTGAAGAGCTACAAGTGAGCTTGGACACCGAGAAGAAAAAGTTCGAGCTTCTAGCTAAAAAGATTGAGGAGGATGAAGCAGATATGGGGGCTTAACTTCACGAGCGGGTCAATGATAACATTAACCTGACTTGTGAGACGCTTCAAGGCCGATACCATGACCTGGACTTAGATTGGTTATATGAAGCCTTAGAACGTATGTAAGGAGGAGAGGATTCTGGTGGGGTGTTTCCTGAAGGGAAAGGACATCTCAATTTCAAGACTATATACGTGCCTCCAACGGAGTCTGCTACCGGTACCTCTGCTGAGCCCCTTCATGCTACTACAACTGCCCCTATAGAAGTCTCTTCCGCTGATGAGATAGAGGCTCCTTCTCTTCCTATGGTCAATCTCGATGCCCCTCTTGCAGATCTGATGACTTCTCCAGCTGACCCCTCAGCCAATTAAACTGTTGAAATAGTTTAGTTTCTAGTTTAGTCCTTTTTTTTTTTAACAAATGTAATACATTTCTTGATTAATGAAAATTTTTGTTTGAAACACTTGATCTTCTCTTTTCTTTTGGCTCTGCACTTTTTTACTTTCAATGATTAGTTTCATGTAATCCTTGTTTATCTTACGAACTTGTACTATCTAGTAACATTGCCTTAGGAAACTGACATAAAAAACTGACTATCCTTCATGTATTAACTTCATTCCTTAATGCGGCAGAATTACGTTTCTTTCACTAGCGGTTTCCTTCGAGTTTTAATCATATACTTAAAATCATATCTAAGGTTTGCTCATTCTGCCGGTATAAGTTGATCATCTAAGGCTCCTGATGTGGTTTGTTGGATTTGCCAATACCATCTGAGAATCTTTTTGACCTTCGTATGTCATAGAATTGTGTTCGAGACTTTGTGGAGCTAGGATATGGAATGATGGTCTGGAAACTGTATTACTTACTGTTTGAATTTTGAGGGTGAAGATTTTCTAAGACGTTTTATATTAGTCGTCTAAGAACCTCTTTGACTCTGGTATGTCTCTAGACCAAGCTTAAGACTTGTTTGAGTTGGGGATACTATCGCCTTTTTTATGACTTTGTTGGCTGCCTCCACTTGTCCATTGGCTTTAGAGTAAGCTGGAGTTGGGAATCTGAGGTCAATTATCAAACTGTTTTTCATTATCTGTGATCAGCATTTGAGTTATTCCAAACCTGTAGATAATGTTGTGTTTGATGAACATCGTAACCCTTTTCTCTATGATAGCTGCCAATGGTTCAGCTTTTACCCACTTTGTAAAGTAGTCGATAGCTACTACGGCATACTTTATGTTTGCACGAGCCTGTGGCAACGGTACAATAAGGTCAAGCCCCCATTAGGAGAATCACCAAGGGCTCGTCAATGAGGTCAACTTCTCGAGGGGTTGTTTTAGAATGTAGCATGCGCTTGATACTCATGACAAGTTTTAGCTATCTGTGTCGCATCTTGGGAAAGCATTGGCCAGTAGTATCCTTATCTCAACACTCTATAGGTCATAGCTCGGGCTTCTCCGTGTCCGCCACATAGTCTACAATAGATTTCCTCTAGAATCCTAGTTGCTTTCTTAGGTCCGAGGCATCTTAGATAGGGAATGCTATATCCCCGCTTGTATAATTCTCCATCAATAATGGTATACCTTGTCGACTTATTTATTACCTTCCTTGCTTGTTCCTTATCTATCGAAAGCTCATTGTCCTAAATATAAGATCTTATTTCATCGATCTAACAATAGTACAGATCTAATTGAAATACATCTTGTGGGTGGTTTTCAGCTTCAGTGGTTCTTTGTTCTAGCACTTCTATCGGGACCAAGGCAGTAATACTTTCTTTAAAGGCAGAGACCAATTTTGTTAGCATGTCAACCTTGGAGTTTTTAGCTTTTGTAATCTGTTTGATTTTGACAATTTTTAGTACACTTAATAATTGCTTTGCTTCTCTAAGTATGCTTGCATATTACTTTCTCACGCCTGGAATTGTCCGTCTAATTAGCTGGCCACTAGTTGGTAGTCATAGTGAATGCCGAGACTTGTGATTCCTAGAGCCAAAGCTAATTTGACCCCTACAATCATTGCTTTGTACTCTGCCTCGTTATTGGTAACCTTAAAATCAAACTTTAAAGAATACGTTATCTTAATCCCTTCTGGACTTACGAAGATCACACCAGCTCTTCCTCCTTGAGCGTTTGAAGCTTCATTAATGAAGAAGCTCCAGATCAAATCTTCTTTATTTAGGGTGATCGGGTCTTCTTGGTTAAAAGTCTATTCTATGACCTGATAGACGAGGAAGTGTTCAAACACTGATCTTTCGGCGACGAAATCTGCCAAAGCCTGACCCTTGATCGCTTTTCTAGACTTATAAATGATATCGTACTCGCTAAGTTCAACAGACCATTTAATTAATTAACCTGAGAGGTCAAGCCAATGTAGAATCTGTCTTAACGGCTGATTCGTTAGCACCATAAATTGATGAGCTTAGAAATAGGGTTTAAACTTCCAGGTTGCCACCACCAAGGCTAGTGCTATCTCTGACAGCGAGTATCTCATCTCGGTGTCTAATAATGTCTTGCTGGTGTAGTAAAAGAGAAGATGAATCTTTTTAGAATCTTCTTTTACTAAGATTGACCTTACCGAATGGTCACTTACCTTAAGGTATAGGCACAATGCTTCTCCGATCTCGAGTCTCGTCAGGTAGAGTGGGGACGCAAGATATTGCTTTAAGTTCTTAAAGCTACACTCACATTCCTTTGTTCATTCAATCTTCTTCCCCTTTTTCATGATTTGAAAGAAAGGGAAACATCTATCGATAACCCTAAATAAGAACCTGCTCAACACTGCTAATCATTTCGTCAAACTCTGGAGTTCTTGAAAGTTGGACAGGGATTTCAAATCCAATATGGCCTTAATCTCCTAGGTTAGCTTTGATGCCACATTCGCTAACCATGTATCCTAAGAACTTCCCAACCTGAACTTCGAATGTAAATTTTTCGGGATTTAACTTCATGTTGTACTTGCTCAAGTAGGAGAAGGTTTCTTCTAGATGCTTAGGGTGGTCTCGGGCCTTCTGAGACTTAGTAATCATGTCGTCTACATATACTTTCATGGTCTCGTCTATTAGTGGTTTGAAGACCAGGTTGACTAGCCTTTAAAAGGTTGCTCTAGGATTTTTTAATCTGAAGGGCATTATTATATAGTAGTATAATCCCCGGTCGGTAATAAATGTTGTTTTCTTCTGGTCTAATTCATGCATTCTAATTTAATTATATCCCGAGAATGCATCCATAAAGCTTAGCAGTTCATGTCCAGTTGTCGAGTATACCAGTTAATCGATCTAAGGGAGGGGAAAACTATCTTTGGGACAAGCCTTATTCAAATCTGTGAAATTTACGCATATTCTCCATTTTCTGTTGGCCTTCTTAACCATTACTATATTCGATACCCACTATGGGCAGTGTACTTCTTTGATGAATTTTGCTTTCATCGGCTTATTGACCTCCATGTGCACTGCTTTCTTTCTTTCTACATTAAATGGTTTCCTTTTTTGCTTCACTAGTCTATATTGGGTATCGATAGCGAGTTGATGTGAAATTACTCATGGGTTGATGCCTGGCATATCCTTATGAGACCATGCAAACACATCTATGTGTTTTCTCAGTATGTCTTTGAGTTTGAACTTCAGCTCACCTGAGAGTTTGGCACTAATCGTAACTGTTCTCTGAGGCAACTCTTGGTTTAAAATGATGGACTCAAGTTCTCTCGGTTATTCTAGGGTCAATGGTCTATCGTCTGCTTAAGTCTCCTTGCAATTAGCTTATCCCACGAGTCATCTTCATTGGCTTTCAAGACTTCCCTCCATGGACGCTTTGATAGGCAGTATAAGCTATTTGAAGAGACTGTAAAGCATGACCAAGTCTCTTTTCAAATTGCATTGACAATTCCAATTCCCTCTCCTACTCGGAATTTCAATTTCAGATAGTGTATGCTTTATACTACATTTATGGTTCTGAGGAAAGGTCTCCCAAAAATCATAGTGTAGTGCATTTTAAGGTTGACCACTTGGAACTTTATCATTGTAGTCTTACGGTAAGACTTTTCTCTCATAGTAATGGGCAGTTACACTACTCTCAGGGGGTAAACGCATAATTCC
The DNA here is from genome assembly GCA_035584115.1 of Cedrela odorata. Taxonomy (NCBI): domain Eukaryota; kingdom Viridiplantae; phylum Streptophyta; class Magnoliopsida; order Sapindales; family Meliaceae; genus Cedrela; species Cedrela odorata. Next base: position 18,431 of record JAXCLQ010026880.1, read on the forward strand.
CTGAAACCATAGAGGACGGTCTCGATAGGTCTAAGTCTCATATCTTCAATTATCAAAGAATCCAAAGTTTCCTTGAAGATAATATCAGCTGAACTCCTTGTGTCCACCAAGATTCGTTTAAACTGAGTTGTTCCTACTGTCAAGGTTACTACCAATGCGTCATCATGTGGGTAATGAACTCCTACTTTGTCCTCATCTGTGAACATAATATGTACCAAAGCGAGTTTTTGTTTCTTCTCGGCTCAAAAATTTATGATATGGATATCCAAAGAGGCATTGGGCAAGGAGTATTTAGAATAATTTTTCCTTGACCTGTTTGAATTCTCAGCCAATGTTGTCCTACCTAAGATCACCATAATCCGATTCTCTTGCCTCTCTTCATGTCCGACCTCTCGATCTGAGGTCCTAGATTCACCCTCAATTTTGGCTATCAAGTCTTGTAAATAATTATTTTGAATCAATATTTCAACCTGATTTCGGAGATCAAAATACTCATCTATCAGGTGTCCAGCGCTTTGGTGAAACTCGCAAAACTTGTTCTTGACTTTTCCCACTAGTTTGGTCCTCAGTGGGTAGGGTTTTACTAGTATAATTCTTCTCTTTTGATCTCCTGCTAAACCTGTGAGAGCGAGGCTTTTAGGGGACTGAAAGCTGTTGACCTTATGTCACACAAACTCATGCACTTATGTTTTGATGATAACAAATATATTAATTCAACTAAACAAATGAACAAGGAAGCACCATGGATTCAAGTTAAAGAGTCAAGATACAAGCTAGGGGTATTTATTTTTTAATCTTAGAAATAAGCTTGTATTTGTGCAATTGTAGTATGTTTGTAAGCTCAATCATTTTGTACTTAACAATACATTTTTGAAACTTAAAATATGGACTTAATCTTATTTTTTAAAACGAAAAAAGAACTAAAATGCAAGGTCTTCAGGGACCAAAGTGCAAGATTTTTAAAACTGAAAAAGGGACTAAAATGCAAAATTTTTTGGACTAAATTGTAAGACTTTTACATAGTGAAAACCAAAGTTACTATAGCGGTACTGTAGTATGTACTGTAGCAGATACTGTACATTCGATCAACTGGTTGCTCAAAATGGTCGATCGACAATAGCTCAACATAATCCGGTCGACTGATTACTTAAAACAGTCAACCGACTCCTGGCACTGTTCACAACTGTTGGAAGCTTTTCCAAGTAAACGGTCGACAGTCTTCTCAAGCGGTCGGTCGATTGGTTTTGCAAGAAATTCAAATGTTTTTAACCCTAACGACTAGTTTTTAAACCCCAACTATAAATACAAGTCCTATTCTAGTTTATATTAAGTTTTGCATGTTTTATTCACAAATCTAAGAGCTTACAATCTTCTTTCAACATCAAAATCAGATCTTGAGCTTACAAATTGTTACAAACACATTCAACACACCTTGTACTATTATTTTATAATTTGTACTCTATATGTTTCCACATATGTAAAAGAGTGAAAGAAGAGTTCTTTCACTTGGGAAGTGAGTGAATCACTTGTGAGGGTTTGAAGGAGAATAAAAAATCTCTTTTGTTGTAACTTGAGTCTTAGAGTGTCAAGGTTGTTCTTCACTTGGGTTGAGTGAGGGTGAGTGGGGTTGAGTAAGGGTGAGTAAGTAGAAAGCATCACTTGTAAGGTTTGAAGGAGTGCCAAAAAAATCTCCTTGGTTGTAATTTGAAGTCTTGGGGTTTTAAAACTTGTTGATAGTGAAATCTTCAAATGGAGCTTCAAGAAGTGGATGTAGGTAAGGTTAAGCCGAACCACTATAAATTCAAGGTGTTCAATCTCTCTTTCCTTACTTTATTTATTTTTATAAGTTTATATTTGATTGTGTGGTTTAATTGAAGCTAATTCAGAAATTAATCAAATTAAGCTTAAAAACCCAATTCACCCCCTTCCCCCCTCCCCTCCCTCTCCCTCTTGGGTTGCATATTAGTATTTCAATTGGTATCAGAGTAAGGTTATCTTGTTTAGGACTTAATCATCTAAGAAAAGATCCATGACAATCCTAGAACAATTAGAAGGACATTCCACAACTAAATCCTCATTCTTTGATGGAAATGACTATGCTTATTAGAAGGCTAGGATGAGAACATTTTTACAAGCTACTAATTTTGAACTTTAGGAAATTGTTAGCAGAGGTCCTAGGATTTCAATGAAGAGCAATGACAAAGGAGAGAGTGTACCTAAGTTTAGTAGTAAGTGGGATGAGGTAGACAAGAGAAATGTCTCTAAGAATGCCAAGGCAATTAATGTTCTTTATTGTGCCGTAGATAAGAGTGAATTTCATAGAATTTTTAAATGTGAAAATAGATATGAAATTTAGCATACATTAGAGGTTGTATATGAAGGGACTAGTCAAGTTAAAGAATCTAAAATAAGTAGACTCTCTAGACAATATGAATTATTCAAAATAGAATCACATAAGTCTATTCACAATATGTACACAAGGTTCACAGACATAGTGAATTCCCTTAAAGCTCTAGAAAAATCCTTCACAAATAGTAAGTAAGTAAAGAAAATCCTTAGATCTTTATCAAATGAATGAAGAGCAAAAATGAAAGCCATTGAGGAAGCTAAGGATCTTAACACACTCTTTCTAGATAATCTCATTGGGTCACTTATGGATTATGAAGATAAAATTTTCGATGACCGAGATATTGAAGATAAGAAAAAGGAAAACATTGCATTCACATCATCCATGCACGAAAGTGATGAAAATAAGATTGGAAGTGAAGATGGTGACATTGCCTTGATGGCAAAGAGGTTTAAAAGCTTTTGAAGAAACATAAAGAACTTTAGAAAGAAAAATTTCAGAGAAATTTTGGGAGAAAATCAAAGGGGAGAAAGAAATAAAAAGAATTAAATCATAGGCTATGAATGCAAGAAACTCGAACATATTAAATCAGATTGCCCTCTTCTAAAACACAAGAAATTCAAGAAAAAGGCAATGATGGCAACATGGGATGATGAGGAAGAAAACTCATCGGATGAGAAAATCACCAACATGTGCTTCATGGCCTTAAGTAATGATGAGGTACGTGATCATGAACCAAATTATTCTTATGATGAATTGTTAAATACTTTTGAGGAGTTGCATAATGATTTTCAAAAAATGATCTTTAAAAATAAAACTCTTAAAAAGAAACTTAATAGGTTATCCATTGAAGTTAAGTCATTAAAAGAGGCAAATGTGTCACTAGAAAAGGAAAAAATAAGGTTTCCTTGAAAAGATTCAAAATCTCAAAAAATAATCAAACAACTTGAATGACATTGTTTTAAAATTTACCAAAGGTTAAAAAAACTTAGAACTTTTCCGAAGTTCACAAAAATACGCTTTTAACAAGAGTGGTATTGGATACAAGCCTTATGCTAAACAAAAACTTTATAAAATATTCTTTGTTAAGCCTACACCTAAAATTGAAGCCAATGCCACTTGTAATTATTATAATGCCTTTGGTCATCTAAGTCATAGATGATCAATCAAAAGAAATGCATTTGGCATTAATATGATGTGGGTTCCAAAAGGAATTAAAACTAACACACAAGGACCTAAGAAAATTTGGGTACCGAAAATTTTAACTTGATCTTTCTTTGTAGGTACTGAAGTGCAAGAAGTGGTTACTTAATAGTGGATGTTCAAGACATATGACCGGAAACATAACTTGATGATGAAATCATTTTTGTTGGAATTAGAAATGGAAATGTGTACACTATTGATATTGACAGTGCATTAAATTCTGATAATTGTTTTTCGGTTTTACATGAGAATAGTTAGTTATGGCATAAGAAATTAGGACATGTAAGCATGGAGTTGATTTCAAAAATCCTTAAAAAGGAACTTGTAAAAGGTCTTCAAAAAATTAAATTTGTGAAAGATAAAATTTGTGTTGCTTGCTAATTTGGAAAACAAGTTAAAACCTCTTTTAAAAATAAAATGTATATCTCCACTTCTAGACCTTTAGAACTCCTTCATATGGATTTATTTGGACCCTCTAAAATTGCAAGTCTAGGTGGTAAGCAATACATATTTGTTATTGTTGATGATTTTTGGCTATAAAAGATGAAACAATACATGTGTTTTCTAAATTCTCAAAAATAGTCCAAAATGAAAAATGAGTCACAATTACTTACATTAGAAGTGACCATGGTGGTGAGTTTAAAAATCATGCATTTGAAAAGTTTTGTGATGAACATAGCATTGAGCATCAATTCTCATCTCTTAAGACTCCTTAACAACATGGTGTAGTTGAGAGAAAGAATAGGTCTCTTCAAGAAATGGCTAAAATATTGCTTCATGAAAATTTTTTACCACAATATTTTTGAGCCAAGGCCGTTAACACCGCTTGTTATATTTTAAATCGGGTGTTGATAAGACATTCTCTTAATAAGACACCCTATGAGCTTTGGTATGATAGAAAACTCAATATTGGATATTTCAAAATTTTTGGTTCTAAATACTTTATCTTAAATACCAAAGATAACTTGGAAAAATTTGATTCAAAATCTGATATTGGAATTTTTCTTAGTTATTCAATGACCAGTAAAGCTTATAGAGTGTTTAATAAACGTACCTTAGTTATTAAGGAATCTATGCATGCCATTTTTTATAAGACTAGCCAATTCTCTAAGTAGGAAAATATTTGTGATAATGAAATTGCCAAAGAAATGGAAGAATTGAACATTGAAGAATCAAGCAAAGCCATATATAAGGACAAAGCTCAACAAGAAGAAGATATTTCATGGAAGGAGGAAACGACTAAGGATGACGAGGAAGATACTCATGCACTCCCCAAGGAGACAAGGTTTGCAAAATTTCATCCAAAAGATTTAATTATAGAAGATCCTTCTCATGGAATAAAAACTGGGTCATCCATTAGATTAATTTGCAATAATATGGCATTCATATCTCAAATTGAACCTAAGACCTTTCTTGAGGTTGAAAAAGATGAATATTGGATCATGGCAATGCAAGAAGAATTAAACAAATTTGAGAGGAACAAAGTTTGAGAATTAGTTTTTAGGCTAGAACGTCAATCCGTTATTGGTACTAAATGGGTATTTAGGAACAAAATGGATGAATCCAGTGTTGTTATTAGAAACAAAGCTAGATTAGTGGCCAAGGGGTATAACTAAAAAGAAGGAATAGATTTTGATGAGAGCTTTGCACCGGCAGCTAGACTAGAATCAATTAAAATGTTACTTGCATTTGCTTACTATAAAAATTTTATTTTATTTTAAATGGATGTCAAAAGTATTTTTCTAAATAGATATATTATAGAAGAGGTTTATGTAGAACAACCCCCAGGTTTTGAAAACAACGAATGCCCAAACCATGTGTACACATTAACTAAGGCATTTTATGGATTAAAACAAGCCCCTAGAGCTTGGTGTGAAAGGTTAAGCAAATTTCTTTCGAAAAATGATTTTAGCATGGGTAAAGTAGACATTACACTTTTCATTAAGCATAAGGGTCATAATTCACTCATTGTTCAAATATATGTTAATAATATCATTTTCGGTACTACTAATGATGTGATGTGTCAAGAATTTTCTAAATGTATGAGTCATGAGTTTGAGATGAGCATGATAGGAGAATTGGAGTTATTCCTCAGTCTACAAATTAAGCAATTGAAAGATGGGATCTTTATTAGCCAATCTAAATACATTAGGGATCTTCTCAAAAGATTTTAGATGGAGAACTCAAAGAGTGCTGCAACTTTAATGAGCTCAACTCTAAAGCTTGACAAAAATGAAAAAGGTAATGATGTGGACATAAAGATATATAGAGGTATGATCAG
>JAXCLQ010026891.1:0-19102 GCA_035584115.1 Cedrela odorata
AAAAATTATATTCTATTAGGCATGTAGAGTAGAAGGTGTTTGAGGAATTGCCAATTCCAAAACTGGTTGTCGGCGACGGTGTAAGATTAAAGCGAATGTAATAATAATTCAAAACTAATCAATAAAATAGAACATCATTTTTAGGGTTCACATGCTTTTGGTATGGGAAGAGGCACAATTTACTCTTTTCCCTAGTCCAATCAACAGAATTTGGGTTGCTTTCTAAACAAAAATCTAGCTGTTTCTCGTTTGACCAAGAATTGCAAATGCAGGTAACATAAATTTCACTTTAAGCTAAGATACATGACAGCTATGGCAGCAAAAGTTGAGAAATAAATCTTCTTCACGTTTTCAATTTGATTGATTGAAGAAAGTGACCTTAGGACGATAAGGTTTGTCAAACACATTACCATCGTGACCAACTGATCTGGTTTGATTTCATAGACTAAGAAAAGCTAGAACGGAAAGCTTTAGTTGACCTAACCAGAGTGAACAACATATTAAAATGTTGTTGTTGAAAATGTAAATGGTTAAAACTGGGTTATCAAGAGAAATTTTACAGCGTTTAATCTGTTGCCAAGAAAAGGCTTGAAAGCTATCATTGGTAGCTGGTGAATTGAAATAATTTGGATATCGACTGTTTACTGGTCGAAGCTGATCATCCTGGATGATTTTCATGGCATGATCAACACCATGATTCTTTTGATCCTTGAAGGTTAATTTGATATTTGTAGAGCGGCGTAGCTCCATATGTTTCAAGCCTTTAATCTTGGCCAGTTCTTGCAATTGTCCCCGGTTGAATGCAATTGCTCGAGGGCTGCCTTCTGCCACTGGTGGTTGTGGTGGTGTGGGTTTATTTTGTGGTTTCTTGAATTGCTGTTCGACGTGGAGATTTGGATTCCTCATAGGGGTTTGTTTGTTTAGGATCACGTTACTTTTTTCTGCCTTCGCTAGCATAGTTACTGTTCCCTCATTATGCACGCCTGAAAATCATAAGACAGTTCAATCTATGTTCAATTTTTTTTTTAAATAAATAGCTGAAAAACGGTTAAAATGCAAATGAAACTTAGAATAGAAAATTATCAAAGGTAAACACTTTAATTTTTTATTTTAACAAACTAACCACTTCCATAATTTATTTACTAAAAAAGCCAATATATATATATATATTTGGATAGAAATAACCCTATAAATATACTTCAAAAAAAATTGAAATTTTTGAATAAATTCTAATATTTATGTAAATATCGAATAATAATAAGTTATTTTAAAATTTTGTATATTGGTACAATAATTTTATTTTTAATTGAGGATCAGTATGCATAATTTTAAATAATTTAACAATGATTCGTTAATTACAAAATTTTAAAGCTTACTTAATATTTTAAAATTTGTCACTATTTAAAATTTGGGTTACCAAAGTGAGTTTAGGTGACTTAATGCGGCGACTGAAAAGTTAAATTTATGAACTCCAAAATTTTGAAATTAATGTATAATAATAAAATATTTTAAAATTTTGTGTATTAATATCCAAACAAACTAAAACTACGAGTGTGAATATATAAATTTTGAAATATTTTGCTATTATACATTAATTTTAAAAGTTTGGAGTTCATTCAAAATAAAAAATAAAATTCATTAAATTTTATACAAGAGAGTGTATTTTTGTTCAAATATATATATATATATATATGTATTAGTTTATTTAGTAAATAAATTATGAAAGTAATTATTTTAATAAAATAAAAAATAAATGTAGCTAGTTTAGAATTTTTTTTAATTAGAATTCAAAAAGGGGCCAATTAAAAAATGAGAACTTTGTATTTATCTCTTTTTGAATAATAATACTTAGATTTGTTGAATAAGTCAGTTGTTGACTTTTATTAAGAAATTCAAATTTGAGGGTAGTAATCAAACAATCGGGAAGACGCTTTTAAGGTTATTTAACTTGATCATGTAAGTTTATGCATTTTAATTCAATCTGTTTATATAAAGATCATTGGATTTTTAGACCAACCAAATTGGAGAGCTCCAATGTGAAATTCATACGAAAGACGTCTTGCACAAGGTATCCAAATGAGATCAAGAAATTAAAAGGTTTCAGTTAACAAACCAGGGGATCATTCCACAGATATTTATTTGGGAATCACACAAGCACAAGGAAATGACTTGAAATCTAAACTAACAAAGAGCCTTCCATCACAGTAACAGCTTTTCCTTGCAGACGCACTCTCTGCTTCTGTTCATCTAACTGAACGTTCAAGATTCCACTTCTAGGTGATGCCTGTGTGAAGTAGAAATTGTGATCAATACATAAGTATTAATTACAACAAATATGAATGTGTTAATAGGAGAGAAACAGAGGCAGAGAGATTACCGCATATGCCACAAAATCGCATTTTCCAAGCTTCTGACTCCAATAGGTAGCCAGAGCACAATGTGCACTTCCACAAACAGGATCCTGAGATGAACAAGCATTTACACATGAGAGAGTTATTAGATTTGTTTCAATTTAACTAATTTATTCAACAAATTTAAGAATTATTACTTCAAAAGAGAACAAAGTCCTCATTTTTTAACTAACCTCTTTTTAAATTCTAATTAAATAAATTTCTAAAATAGCTACATTTATTTTTTATTTTATTAAAATAATCACTTTCATAATTTATTTACTAAAAAAACTAAAATATATATATTTAAACAAAAATAGACAGTGTTTTATAAAATTTAACTTACTTTATTTATTTTTATTTTGAATGAACCTCAAAATTTTAAAATTAATGTATAATAATAAAATATTTTAAAATTTTACATATTCATATTCGTAGTTTAGTTTATTTGAATATTAATACGTAAAATTTTAAAATATTTTATTATTATTTATTAATTTTAAAAATTTAAAATCCATTCGTAAATTTCACTTTCACACCGCATGAAGGGACCTAAACTCACTTTGATAATCCAAATTTTAAATAATCTCAAATTTTAAAATATTAAGTAAAATTTTAAATTTTTATAATTAATGAATCATTGTTAAATTATTTAAAATTATGCATATTGATCTTTAATTAAAGATAAAATTATTATACCAATATACTAGATTGTAAAATAATTTATTATTATTTGATAATTATATAAATATTATAATTTATTCAAAATTTTCAAATTTTTTTTATTTACTTCAATAAATTTATGGGGTTATTTTTATTTTTATATATACATATATATATATATATTAATTTTTTTAATAAATAAATTATGAAAATAATTAGTTTATTAAAATAAAAAAATAAAAGTGATTGCACGACAAGATACATTTAAAAGTGGGGGGTGCCACCACGCAGGATACGCATGAGCATCAATTTCGAGAAGAATATGTCCTTTTGCGGCAGTAAGCCCCACTTCGTGCGCTGGTCTAATGTCCCAATTGCACATTTTTAAAGATTGACTGATACTGCCAGAGAACCCAGCACAAGATTAAATGCTGGAAAATTTCTAGTGAGAACCCAGTTTTAACCATTTACATTTCAACAACTATATTTTAATATGCTGTTCACTCCTATTAAGTCAACTAAAGATATCTGTTCTTGCTTATCTGGTCAGTTGGCCACGATGGTAACGTGCTTTCTAAGGTCAATTTCTTCGATCAATCAAATCGAAAGCGTGAAGACGATTTATTGCTCAACTTTTGCTAGGATAGAGGACATGTATCTTAGCTTAAAGTGATGTTTACGAAGCACTCAAATTCTTCTTGATTGGAAAATAGTAAATTGTGTTTACGAAGCACTCAAATTCTTCTTGATTGGAAAATAGTAAATTGTGCCTAAAGCATGTGAACTCTAAAATGTTCTATTTTACTTATTGGTTTTGAATTAGTATTGCATTGGCTTTAATCTTACACGGTTGCCGTCAACCAGTTTTCGGCTTGGCAATTCCTCAAACACACCCAACCTTCTACTCTATATGTAAGAGAATGTAAATTTTTTTTTTTTTAATTATTTCAACCCTAGGCTACTAGAATATCGATCAAGATTGTCACTAGAACTTGATCCGTTTGTAACTTTAAGCGTTTTAAGACATTGTCAAATATGACAGCAGATCAAATTTAAAACAGATATCTTCAAACTCACGTCCATTATAAAAATTTAATATCAAAATTACATCAAATTTATAACGAATTTGACATTTTATTATTAAATTCGCTTAAACAGATTCTTAACATTTACCAAATTTGTGCAGATATTTATAGATTTTTATCAAATTTTTAGTAAAATTTTCGACATTAATTTAAAACAAAATACATTACTCACATAAAATATTAAGTACATATAATAAAAAATAAATTAATAACAACAATTTCATATAAAAAATTATTTAATTATTTTATAAATTCATATATAATTAATTCAAAATACAACTTATTTAATTAAATTATTTTGATGTTTTGACTCACTTTTATCTATACTAATAATTATTATGTAAATTTAAAGATAAAATAAAAAATAATTTAAAAAAAATAAACTTTAAACTTTATTAATCATTGATAATTATATACATACAATTTATTTAATAAAGATGATGAATGTTATTTTGTAACATCAATATATGTATTGATTTTACACGCTGCTGTTAACAAAAAGTTAATATATTTAATATTATTATAAAATCAATAAATATTTAATTGCTGATAAAAAAGTATATTAAATATATAAATTTAACAAAAGAATTAAATGTAATTGACAATGGGTGTGTGTTGTGCCTTGTGCACAAGGGATTTGTAAATTTATGTTATAACATCAAAACGACGTCGTTTTGATTTTTTTTTTAACATTAACATTAAAACGATGCCGTTTTATTATTTTTAAAATAAAAAATTAAAAAATTAAAAAATTATATATCCGCGAATATCTATTGTAGATATCCACGAATATTAATCTGTACCCATATTTATTCTAAACCCGCTACGAGTTTTAATTTATTTTTTTAAATTCGTCCCAAACTCGCTAAGAGGCATACCAAACTTATCCCATAAAGATCGGGTAGTACTAGATCTACAAGTTTGAGGGTAAAATTTCCATCCCCATACATGACATTCATCTCCTCCCACAACCATGTGACTTGACGCATTAAACAATAAATCGGTTAGGAAATTTTATGAGTTCGTCTTTTTCATCTTCTCTTTTTCGTATTCTTCACTGTAAGTATGTGTCAACACAAGCTTTATTATTATAGGAATAGTATTTTGGACATTACGTTAAGATGCTCTTTTATAATGTAGTATATTTGTTGTGGTATTCACTTTCTTCTCTAGCTATCATACCACCCTGGTCATTAAATCTACGCCCTCTACTCTCTTCTTATATTTTCTCCAACTAATGATAAATTTGCTTAATTTTATGCCATTTTTAGATGATAATAGCAACTCCACTTGACTTCAACTTTGCTAATTATTAAATCTAAAAAGTAAAAACTAGTTGCATTGTTTTATTTCTTCCATACTACGTTTTTATTTTTGCCCTGCAAGCAGTCATCTCTCTTTGTCAATTGTGAAAGCAATTAAGAATGAATTAACGTATTTAATGCTTGAATGATTTTCAATATGACATCCTTGATTCTCAGCCAACTGCAACATATAAGAACATTTTATCTATGATTTTATTTTATTATTGCTTAACTGGTTGTGACAATATAATCTATGTTGTTTTTGTCATTGATGTTTTTCTCTATGTTCAGTCCCCACTGCTCACCTCTCTTCATCAATTCTCTCATTTCTAAAATAACCTTACTTTCTTTAAACTTTGAATGAAATTTTATTATCCCAAAATATGACTAAGAACACATCTCTACAAGACTCAGACACAATGACCTATTTGGATTTCTTCAAGAAATTTAAGTGTTTGAACCCACTTAAGCCTTTTTTGGGCATTCTTAGCATCATTTTGGTTGTTATTCTATTCATTGGATATTTTTTATTACTTTGATTATAGTATTGTCCCTCTATTGCACCATTATGATCCTTCTTGGCATGGATTAGTTGGACAATTTTCATCCATGTCATCAATATTAGTAGATGCTTCGTTGGGTATGAATGAACGGTCAGGATTTCTCAATGAAGGGGGTGCCAGGTGTGATGTGTATGATAGTAACTAGGTTTGGGATAACAACTATCCATTGTATCATAGCATTGATTATTTGTTTCTAGATGGTGAATTTTGTTGTTTAGAGAATGAAGGGCCTAATAATTTGTTCACCAAGTGAAGTTGACAACCTAAAGACTGCAACTTGCCCAAGTATTATTAATTTATTTATTGATCGTTGTATGTTTGGTTTACGTTGGTTTATGAGAGTAAGAAAAGAAGGAATGGAGAATAACTTCTTGTAATCGATAAAATAGTAACTAAGCAATAAGCTAAAGAATACAACTCTGATTTGTGAAGGAAGAACTAAGAGTATATATATATATATAACACAATAGCTTGGGCAACAAGAATAATGAAAAGCTAAACGACAAGGGAACCAAAGAAGTTGACAAAATATGAAGATTTTAGGTTTGTAAATACCTGCTTTACTTTTAGTGATCATAAGATGACAAAGAAGATTCTAGTTTGCGTTTGAGGGTTTTAGTTGTTATATAGGTGATACTTGAAGTTGTAAGGTTTTGAAAAGAGTGAGCTCTGTGTTTGAGGACACAAGTGTGGCGAAGACCTTTGTTATTGACTTGAAAAAAAAAAGAGTGTTCTGCTGGTGAGGTGACAGTTGTAATAGATCTAGTCTCAGCTGCTGAAATGTTCTGAGGCAACTTAGAGATACAGTTATGCTCGTAGTAGAAAGACAGTAAGGTGATGAGTTCATTATCCATTTTTGGAGATTATGGAGAGACAAAATTCTAATCAAAAGAGAATAGGAATGATTCCTTATTGAATACTACATTTATTGCAATGCAGATTCTTTTAGATGTGTGTAGGCAAAGATATCTTTTATACAAGGGCTTGTACCCAATGAACTCACACTTAGAAGTGTGAAATTGAAATTTATTTTAGTTATATGACCTTAAGAATGGATAACATTCGCGACCAAATACCTTGAGTAGTTTGAGGTGAAGAGATATTTGAAAACTCTTACAAATGGATGACCTAGTCTTCTATGTTAGGTATCAACTATTTTATGAGTTTTTAGATCAATTGAAAATGTACTAGGGCTAGACTCACTTTATACATAATTTAAACTTGAGAGCATAGACATATTAGGTAGGCTGACTATCCTAGGTGACTGAGGTTTATTCAGTTGACATTTCAAAACTTGATAAAGTTCTTTTTTAGCTACATCTTAAAGCAGAACTCTCTTATTCTTCATGTCATTTACAAAACAATTTATTAATTTTTTTTGTTGAATTCAATTATCATGTGGTTATCATTCAATAATTGAGAAACACTACTGAGGTTTTTTTTTTTTTTTTTAATTTCAAGTACTACAAGAATATTTCTGAGATGTATGTGGTTATCAATATGTGTAGTGTTCAATATACTGAAAGCAATGTGAGAAATCTATAATTTCTTACCATTTCTAACTACCAACTACTTATTTCCTCTGTAATCTTAACTGGTGGAAAGGTTCTTAAGTGAGTTGGTTACATGGTTGGTGGCTTTACTACCCATGTACCAATTGGGATCAAGTGATAGCTCATGAAATGTAACAAAGGCTGATTTTGAGTCTTGTCTTGGTTGCTGTAGAAAGAAGTCCTTGTTGAACCTATGTCAGCAGTCAGCAGTAACATGACCAACCTTAAGCCATATTTGACAGGTAGGCTTGGGATTGTCATTCCTTTTAGATGCATTTCTTCCTTTTCTTTCATGATATGCTTGCTTGTTTGGTGTTCCTCTAGTTCCTATGAAAATTGCTATTTTGAGCAAAGTTTATTGTGATCTTTGGATAAAAATCTGATGAGGGACTTTTATTCTTGTTTTCCAACCTATTTTCTTAGCTTAGAAGCATGGAGTACAACTCTTTCAGTGAAAGCATTTCTATTCAAGATGAGACATTCACTATAATGGAGTTATAGTATCTGTTCAACCTACCTAGGATGTATAAGGTCAGATATCTGTCTGATATGAAGTCACTAGAGGCCTTTAAGGCATCTATAATTTCTTTCATCTTCATGTAATAATTGGTTATGTTCAACCGCCCTTTCTTTGTTGAGGTGAAAAGCTTATAAGATTGATTATCTTACATAGTGATTTTGCAGCAAAAAATTTTCTTAAAAGCTGACCATAGCTTAGTAAAAGAAGTGCAACCAACTACAGTTGCCATCATGCTTTTGTTAATGTAATATGCCTTAAAACCATTAATGTTGTTGATTTTGGGTATTTTGTATTGTATCACATATTGTAATATTTACTGTACATATTTATATATAAAGAAATTATTTATTGTTCATTAACATATGCTGCTTCTTTTATCTTTTCATACTAGTAAATAGAGTATACATATGAATTGTCTAAATAATTTGATTATCTAAATTGTTCTTTACGAGAGTGGTATAGATCAGGTATCGATAACGCATAGTGGGCATACTAAATGCCTTTGGTGAATATCGTGAGATGATATTGGTGCAAATGACAATGATAGTCATGTCATTAGAGCATTAGTATAGATTAGCAGTTAAAAAACTATTTTTTGAATATGATCAAAGCAATAATGAATCACATAGAATGTATGCTGTCAATAATAATATTTGGCAGAAAAGTTTAAAATGTTTACACGTTAAATAACTTAACAGATCCGAGATCCAGATTAAATGATCAAAATATAATTTAATGTAAATTATATTATTTTATTAATATTAGACAATATAAATAGAATTAAATAAAGTTGGTCAAAACTGGTTTAACTAGTTTTAGGATAAGTTTGGCATTAAATTGTTTAATGAGGACAAATTTGTTATTTTACTTTTTACTATTGCAACACTAGTTAGACAAGCTTTGGGGATTATTCGTCTTTGATGAAAATAATGAAGACTTTTAAATAAATGAGGAAAAATATATAAAGGGATAATTTTTCCAATTTTGAGTGAGATAATTGATATTTTTCAAAATTAAAAAGGAAAACAAATAAGCTCTCTCTCTCCATCCATTGGCCAAGTTTAGATTCAAGCTCAAAAGTTTGATTCTCTAGGAGACTTAATATTTGATAGGTTCATCTTCATCACACATCACCAAAGATTGGTGATTAAACTTTAATTTTGTTTAATTTTTTGAAATGGAACACTAATTGCATGTTTAATTTGATTAAACCCTAACTGTAGTGATGTTATTTTCTTCTTCATCAGTGGCTTTTCATATTTCTTAGGTGGTGTGATGTTGTTATCCAACAAATCTTTTAGATCATTTCCTCTAATGGATGGTAGTACTTGTGATTTCCACAGTATAAAGTTCTCTTCATTAAGTTTGATTGTATTATGGAATGATAGATTGTTGTGGCTTGAATTTTATGATGTTGTATTTCTAAGCTTGATTTACTAGATTGTTATGTAACAAAGGCCATTGGAAGGTTTTATGAAATCTTGGGCTCTGATACCAAGTTAAAAAAAGAAGAAATGGAGAACAATTCTTGTATTTCAATAAAATAGTGACTAAGCAATAAGTTAAAGAATACAATTCTGATTTGTGAAGGAAGAACTAATATGATATATATATATATATATATAAATATATAACACAATAACTTAGGCAACACGAATAATGAAAAAGCTAAACGACAAGAGAACCAAAAAGTTGGCAAAATATTATACAGTAGAGGTGGCTGATAGATATGTAACTTTTTTTTTCGATGATGAACAAATTTGTTATAATGTCAATTTAATTTGTGAAAAATAAAAACATATCATTGTGTTAAGAATCAAGAAGATTGTATGTGAATGTACTTATGAGAAGGCTAAACAATTTTCTATGATTTATTTTTTTTTAGTTTAACAGGATCGATACTTAAAACTAAATGATCAACCCTTTCACAAAACAGATTGATACTCTGACCTCATGAATCAATACACTTGAAGAAAATCGATATTCAAAGCTGAAAAGATCGATATCTTTGCAAGTTCGAGAGTTAAAAAATGTTTACCAATTGAACCAGATCGATACATGGAGTATTCGGATCGATACATGTAGAGAGGATCGATTTTTAAAATTCACAGGATAGATACATTGCAGACACGAGAGTTTGAAAATAATTATAAGGCGAACCAGGTTGATACATGTAATGAAGTGATCGATACTTCGTATACCCAAGAGTTTGAAAATAATTACAAGATGAACCAGATCGATATGTGTGCTAAAGTGATTGATACATTGCAAACCCGAGAGTTCAAAAATAATTACAAGCCGAATAAGGTCGATACATATAATAAGGAGATGATAGTTCGCAGACCCGAGAGTTTGAAAATAATTACAAGACAAACCAGATGGATACGTATGTTGAAGAGATCGATACATTGCAAACCCGAGAGTTTGAAAATAATTACAAGCTGAACCAAATCTATACATCTAAAGAATGGATTGATACATTGCAAGTTAGAGACTTTAGAATTATTTACGAACTCAATCAGATCGATATATGAAGAAGAAAGGACTGATACTCTAGATTGAGGGTAAGTCAAGATTTAAATTTGGCCTGTATGGATCGATACTTTAGCAGAACGGAATGATACTTCCTGACATTTTTAAAACTTAATGGTAATTCCTACAACATTTATAGCAAACATTAATTGCGCTTAATGAAACCGTTAAACAAAAGGGTTTTCACAATAAGAATAAGTATAAATAGAAGAATTAAAACAAGAAGAATTAACATAACAAATTTTTCAAATCATTGAATATTCCTCTTGAATTCTTAACGTGAACATATTTTCTCCCTCTCCTGTTATTGTTCATTTTACTTTCTTTATGAGAGAAAATCATTTGTATGAGCTTATTGAAATATTTGCTATAGTATGACAGTGTTAAATACAAATCTGAGTGGTGAGCCAAAATCGAAAGAGTGGATATAAACCAAGCTTGTGGAGTCACTATAAATCTTGTATTTGCAATCTCTCTATCTCTCTACTCTTTTATTTATTACACAGCATTGATAATTACATTCAACATTAAGCATTAAATTTTAAATAACCAATTTACCCCTTTTTAGGTATTGCTAATTGGGACAATAGTGGTATTCGAGCCTAACTCTGTTTAATAGGATTTACAACCTAGAGCAGTATATCAAAATGGCATCTAGCAGCAACTTAAGACAAGTAGTTAAAGGACAATCCATAAATAGGTTACCATTCTTTAATGGGACTAATTATGCATATTGAAAAAGAGAATGCAAATCTTCTTAACCACATTGGATTTCGAAATCCTTAACATAATAGAAGATGAGTACTTTCCACTCACGATAAAGGATGAGAGAACTAGGGAAAGAAAGTTAAAGCCTAAAAGGGAATGGACCCTCGAAGAGAGAAATTATTTCACTCTAAATAGGAAGGCTATGAATATCCTCTATTGTGCTTTAGATATAGTTGTGTTTAATAGGATTTCTGAATGTGAAACAGCTAAATCCATTTGGGATATGTTAGCAGTCACGCATGAGGAAATAAGTAAAGTCAAAGATTCAAAAATTAATATGCTAGTTCATGATTATAAATTGTTCAAAATGAAGCTACATGAAAGCATAAAAAACATGTTCACTTGTTTTACTGACATTACTAACAAACTAAAAGCTCTTGGTAGATATTATTCCAATGCAAATATTGTGACGAAAATCCTAAGGAGTTTGCCAAGAAGCTAGGAACTAAAGTGACAACTATTATGAAAGCAAATAACCTGAGAACCTTGCCACTTAAAGAGCTTATCGGATCACTTATGACATACGAACTGGAAGGCAAAAGAAATGAGGACAAAGATAGAGAAAAAGGAAGGAAGAACGTTGCCTTAAAGAGTACCAAAAAGGAAAAAGAAGAAGATGAAAGTGAAAAAGTATCTAATGAGGATGAGTTTCTTCTTATGGCCAAGAAAGTGAAGAAATACTTTAACAAAGATAAGCATAATGGAAGAAATTAGAGAAGAAGAAACTATCTAAGAAATGACAAGTTCAAGAGGAATAACGAAAAAAAGAAAGAGAAAGAGAAAGATAAGGAAATCATCTACTATAAATGCAAGAAATCAGGGCATACAAGACTTGAATGCTCACTAAAAAAGATAAAAAAAAGACAATAGGAAGAAGAAAAAGGCAATGAAAGTCACATGGGATGACTGATCCAGTGAAGAAAGCATTTCTAAATCAGAAAATGAGCGAGCAAAATTCTATCTCATGGGAAAACAAGAAGATGAGTTAATCTCCTTAAATTAAAACTCTTCATATTATGATACATACTCAAGTAGTGATAATAATGATCTATTGAATGATGATTTGGGTAAATTATATGAGAAACTTAGAGATGATTTTCAGGAGTTGTATGTAAAACATAAAGAAGTAAAGAAAAAGAACTCCATGATTTTAAAAGAAAATGATTCATTAAAACAAAGAATTAAAGAACTTCAAATCAAAAATGAATCTAGCAAGTCTAAAGAAATTGATATATTAAAAGATGAAAACAAAACCTTGAAGGATGAGATAGTTTTCCTCAAAGGGGGGTTAGTAAAATTTACACAAGGAAAAAAGTCCTTAGACAAACTTTTAACTAGCAAAAGATTAGTGTTTGATAAAACTAAACTTGGCTACAAACAAGGGACAAAACAAAAGGTTTATGTTAACTATTTCATAAAATTCACTAACCAAATGACTTCATTTGTTACTTGTTATTATTGCAATAGGAAAAGCCATTTTAGTAACATATGTCTACATAAGAAAAAAATATATAATGATCCTAAGATGATGTGGGTACCTAAAGGCACAAAGCTTGAAAAAATCATGTATGCTAAAATGGCCAAGACTTTCAAGGGTAGAACTAATGTTTATAGACTTAAAGTCACTTGGATATTAAAATAAACTTATCTATTTTGTAAGGACCTCATGTGAAGAGTAAGAAGTACAAGAAAAGGTGGTTCTTAGACAGTGGTGACTTATGACACATAACGGAAAACAAAATGTTATTTCTCCATTTAAAGAAAGATGAAAGAAAAGATATGATCTTTGGAGACAATAGCCAAGGCAATGTGAAAGGTATTAGAACAATTGACATTAATTCAATTCTAATTAAAGATGTTTTGCATGTTAAAGGCTTGAAGTATAATTTGCTTAGCATTAGCCAATTGTGTGATTATGGTTACAAAGTTGTATTTATTAAAGATGATTATTAGTGTTAGATGAACATGCTAATAAACTATTCTATGCACTTAGAAATAATGATGTATATATTATAGAACTAGAAAAGTTGAATGAATGAAATGATATTTGTTTGTAAGTTCTATGTAATGATTCATGAAAGTGGTATAGAAGGTTAGGATATTTTAGCATGGATCTTTTACAAAAACTAGCTAAACAAGGCTTATTAGGAGACCTTCCTAATCTAAAATTCTCAAAAAATAAAGTATGTGGTCTGTGTCAACTAAGAAAATAAGTTAAGACATCTTTTAAATCCAAGAACCTAGTTTTCACAATTAAACCTTTAGAACTTTTACATATGGATCTTTTTAGACCTAATAAAGTTGCTTTCTTAGAGGAAAAACTTTATGCATATGTAATTGTTGATGATTATTTTAGATTTAAATGGGTATTCTTTTTAGAAAGCAAAAGTAATACTTTTGAACATTTGAAATATTCTCTAAGAAAACTTAAAATGAAATAGGTTACAAAATTGTAAAGATTAAAGGTGATTAAGGTAGAGAATTTGTAAATAAAGATTTTCAAAATCTTGGTGATGAGAATGGATATTTTCATAACTTTTTGACACCTAAAACCCCACAACAAAATAAAGTTGTTGAAAAAAAATAATAGTACCTTACAAAAAATGGGTATAACTATATTTAGTAATTATAACTTACCTGAATGCTTTTGGGCCGAAACTATAAGCACTGTATGTCACATAACAAATAGAGTTCTAATACGAAAAATTCTAAATAAGACGCCATATAAACTCATTTTTCAAAGAAAACTCAAAATTAAATATTTGAGAGTTTTTGGATGCAATTGTTATATTCTCAATACCAAAATAATCTTGAAAAATTTGAGCCCAAATCCAACTTTGGAATATTTTTGGGATATTCATCTAAAAGCAAAGCCTATAGAGTTTTCAATAGGAGAATTCAAGTCGTGGAAGAAACCATACACGTCACATTTGATGAATTTGATTCGACTTGGCTAAATTAATTGCTAAAGAAAAAGAAAAATAATTAGAGATTATTGAAAACTTGAACTTAAATAACACATTTATAGAAAAAAGGAAAAAGAATTGTAGAAGGAGAAGAAGTCATTAAAGAACTTCCTAAAGTATGAAAATTTGTATCTAATCATCCAAAAGAGCTAATTATAAAAGATCCCTTACAAGGGGTAAAGACTAGAAGAGGGGCAAAAAAAAAACAAAAAATGAAAAGTTAGATGAAGTTCAAAATCTAGCATTTGTCTCTCAAATTAAGCCAAAACAAATTAAGAAAGCTTTAGAGGATTTAAATTAGTTAATGGCCATGCAAGATAAGTTAAATCAATTCCAAATAAATGAAGTTTGGACACTAGTAACTAGACCTAATGGTTATCAAATCATTGGTACCAAGTGGGTATTTAGAAATAAGCTTAATAAGAATAGAAATATATCTAGAAACAAAGTTAGGCTAGTCGCACAAGAGAATAATTAAGAAGAGGGAATAGACTATGACGAAACTTATACACTCGTAACTAGATTAGAAGCCATTAGAGTGCTCTTAGCATTTGCATGTTTCAAAATTTTCAAATTCTATCAAATGGATATCAAAAGTGCATTTTTAAATAGTTTTATAAATGAAGAAGTCTATGTAGAACAACCTCTTGGGTTTGAAAACTATAAATTTTCAAATTATGTTTACAAACTCACTAAGGCATTTTATGGTTTAAAACAAGCACTTAGAGCTTGGTATGAAAATCTTAGTGAATTTTTGCTAAAATATAATTTTATAAGTGAAAATTTTGACGCCAAGCTTTTTATCAAAACTAAAAATGATGATATTTTACTAGTTTAAATTTATGTTGATGACATCATTTTTAAAAATACTAATGAGTATTTGTGCATTGAATTTTCCAACCTTATGAAAGGAAAATTTGAAATGAGTATGATGGAAAAATTAAATTTCTTTTTGGGGACTTCAAATTAGACAAACTAATGATAGAATTTATTTCTCTCAATCAAAATATATTAAAGAACTATTAAGGAAGTTTGACATGATAGAGGGTAAACTCATTCAAACTCTTATGAGCACTTTCACCTATATAGACAAAGATGAAATAGGAAAAAATGTAAATAAAAAGTTGTATAGAGGCATGATAGGTTCTTTACTTTATTTGACTGCCTCTAGAACCAACATTCTCTGTTGGGTTTGTGTATGTACTAGGTTTCAATCTAATTCTAAGGAATCTCACTTTATAGCTGTAAAACGAATCTTTAGATATTTGAGAGCTACACCCAATTTAGGATTATTTTATCAAAAGGACAATAAGTTTAGCTTGAAATATTATTTTGATGCGGATTATGGAGGATGCAAAGTAGATAGAAAAAGTATAAGTGGTACTTGCTACTTTCTTGGAAATGCACTAGTATCTTAGTTTAATAAGAAACAAAACACCATTGCACAGTAGATAGTTGTTGTGTACAACTTTTGTGGATAAAACATTAATTACAAGATTATGGATTGAACCTTAATCATATTTCCATTTTATGTGATAATACAAGTGCTATTAACTTGATTAAGAATCATGTGCATCACTTTTGAACTAAGCACATAGAAATCCGTCACAATTGCATTAGAGATTATATTAGTAAAGAAGATGTATGCTTAATATGTCAACATAAATCATCAATTAGTTGACATCTTTACTAAGCCACTTGATAGAGATCGTTTCTGTATGATTAGAAATAAATTAGGAATGATGAAAATTGATTGAATCATGATTGAATGTGTTTATACTTGACATATGTTTAATTTTGATTCTAGACACATTCGGATTAATACCTTGTTCTAACGGTGTCGATACTTTATAAACAGATGGATACGCTCTTAAGAACGTATCGACACTTCAATAAGTTTTTGATTTAGGATTGACACGACCTTATAGATGTATCAACATTAAAAATTAGCTCTAGAATGTATTGATACATTTTAAAATCGGATCGATACTTTGGCATGAAATAACTGCACACTAAATGAGTTATTTATGTGCTTCTAAAAAATTTGAAAAGTTTCTTTGATAGCCGCCAAAACTAAATGTTATCGACAAATCTAACATAAGCATCAATATATTTTCACTTTCCTCTAGTAAGTATTGATACATCGGCTAAATGTATCGATACCTTTTTCATTTCTTTTAAGAGTATCGATATCTCATCAAGATAAATCGATATATCATTCTTCAGATTTGTAAACGGATCGACACTTTATTGAAACTTATCTATATTTTTATGTGATTTCACTTCTAAATAAGGCAAAATCTGAAAATTTTGAACACACTCAAAACTCTCAAACTCTCTCTCTCTAAACTCAGAATCATTCAAGCTTCTTAAATCTTTCAAAAACAAGCAGGAAAATGCTTAGAAAAAGAATCTAGAGGTTGCACAACGCAAACGACAAAAAATAAACAAGGCTTCATCTTCAAATCTAGACTTTCATAACTTAAAGATCGAGAATCAATACCTCACCCTTTACCTAACAGGAAAGTGGTTCCTAGACGGGTAATAGATTTTAACTTTCTCCTTTCCATAAATTTTCCATATCTCAAAACCTTTGAAGAATTTGAGTGGGTTAATTACCTCAATTAGAAGAGGAAATGTTTTGATAGTCTTGTCAAAATGTTTTACTTGAATTTGGATGCCAAGGACCCTCATTCAAGAAAAATGAGAATGACGGAATTCACAAGCAAGATTTGAGGGCATGCATTTTAGGTCAACGCTAGAGTCCTATCGTGAGTGACTTCTGTGCCAGAGGGTAACATCACGTGCCTAGCCAGCGCATTCCAGCCTCTTGAAGCATGTAAGGTGTTATTCAAGAATCTAAACCTAACAAAGATAGACAACAAGCCTATTCAACTTGGATTTCATAAAAGGATTCTACACTTGATTGTCTCATACAATCTCAATGCTCGCTCTAGTTAGTATTCGGAGATGACATAAGAAGATATATGGTGGATGTAGTGCGTAATGGAGATGAGACGTCCATACTTGCTGAGTTGGATTCTTAATGCTATGGTAATGACTACATTGTCGAGAGTGAGCCATTTACACTATAGCTACATGATCTCAAACATCATCTGCAAAAGTCCTCCATTGATATTTGCAGAGACCTACACTATAGAGCCCATGGCTGCCACAATGTTATCAGAGACCACACTCTGACACATGCACTATGAACAGAAAGTAGAAAGGAAGTGGGTGCTTCAGGCCCGTTATAGGTATTTAGTACTCGATAGAGGCCAAAAAGAGCTTGTGGACCTGCCAACAAACGAGCTTACGCCACAATCAGCAAAGAAGCTCGCACTTCTACCAATAGATGACTTACAAGCATCTTTGGATATGCCTGACTTAGTAGTGTAAACATCTCATTCACTTCTTTCCTCAGCATAAATAAATGTCTTAGAAGACATTCGAGCTAAGTTGACTGTATTGAAGAGCGGGTTGACACAACAATTACTAATTTTGATAAGTGGCACACCGGATTAGAGACCATGATGACCACCAAAATGTACAAGATAGAAGAACATCTCCCGTGGTGTGACTAAAGAATAACTCAGCTTGGCAGTTCAGACTTGAGTTTCACAAGAAAACTTGATGTTTCATGCAAAGCCTAGCCCGAGTCTTAACACCAGCACCTTCATATCGAGGACCAATGGTCACTTCATTAGCACCTCGACCACCACCGCCAAGCTATCAATCTTAATATGCTACATAGCCAAGCATGTCTCGTCTTGTTGATTTATACGTAGATAACAATAGTTTTGGTAAAATTTTAGGGTGTCTATGATTCATGTTGTGTCTTTGACTTGTGTGGTTGGCTTTTAATTTGCCACTAAGTTGTTTTTTTATATTGTATGTATTAATTGCTTTTTCTTGCCCATTATATGACTAATACAAATTGTATGGTTTCTGTTGTCTTTGTTTGAATATTTGATTCATGTTTTCCTTCTTTAATTACTAACAAAAAGGGGGAAAAGTAATTTGAATAATTTTAATTCCATTAGAAACATACAATAAGACAATAGAAAAATATTAACATTGACATTGATTTATAATTTTAAGCTTGATAATTGAGAGAGATATGAGATGTGACAACAAGGCAAAATAAAATGATATATCTCATCTTTTAATTGTTTAAGGGGCAGAATAAAAACTTTATAGATTTTAAAAGGAGAAAATTTGACTTAGCTATTCTTAAGGGGGAGTTTGATAACCTTTAAAAAAAACTTAAATTGATTAAAATCTTTAAAATACACAATATTTTGTCATCATAAAAAAAGGAGGAGATTGATGATATCATGTTAGTAATCAAGATTTGAAATTAATGATACCATGACATATAACTTTGTGCTTTCGATGATGAACAAATTTGTTTTAATGTCAATTTAATTTGTGAAAAATAAAATACATTTGATTGTGTTAAGAATCAAGAAAATTTTATATGAATGTACTTATGAGCATACTAAACAGTTTTCTGTAAAAAAATGTGTTTTAAGCTTAATAGGATCGATACTTAGAAACAAAGGATCGACTTTTTCACAAAACGGATCGAAACACTTGAAGAAGATCGATATTCAAAGCTAAAGAGATCGCTATCTTTACAAATTTAAGAGTTGAAATATATTTACCAAGTTAACCAAATTGATACTTAGAGTATTCAGATCAATACATATAGAAGGGATCAATATTCAGAGTTTACAGGACCGATACATTGCTAAC
>JAXCLQ010026902.1:0-28564 GCA_035584115.1 Cedrela odorata
TATCAAATTATTCGATTAAATTTTCTAAATACTGCAGATGCTACAATTACAAATTTACAAAATTGCGGGCGTTACAAGACGACCCTCCCATACTTGGGGAAAGTGTAAGGGAATGAGATAATGTTTTTTGGACTTGGGTAAAATTTCCATAGTGGTCCGATTTATGATTGGTGGACAAAGAGATCCCACAAGGCTGTAGCGGTCGGGTTGGTAGGACTGAAAGACTAAGGCTGTTATATTTCTAGATAAGTTGGTGTCTTACATCGCACCTTTTATTTAGGTTAATGCTAATGAGAGGGCTAATAAAATTTTTTTATATTGATATAGAAAAACTCATAAGTGGGTCTCGAAATATCTACCAGGGTTGTCTTGAGGGATAGTTTCTTTGTAAGCCCAGTAATTTATAATTAAACATCCATGGAATTTTTATAAATCAAATTAGTTTATTTTATTTCATTTACTAAGGTGATTGAGAGTTAAAGTGTTATGGTTTGTTACATTTTAAAATTTATTCTCTTACTCCATATTTATTGTTTTATTACTTTATTTAAATCCACTCACTGGGTCCTTAGGATTCACTCCCCTCTCACCTTTCAGTGTGCAGGATTAATAAGTAGTTGGAAAGAAAAGAGAGATTTTGGGACAGTAGAAACACAGGTGGAGAACAAAGGATACACACTGCAGTCATTAGAGTATATAAGTCCGTCATGCATCCGAAAGCCATATATGGTTCAGACTTTAATATATTACAAAAATATATATAATTTGCATCATTTATTTTATTGTATGAATTTTTGTAATACATTGATAAGTTTTTGTATATCATTATTCAATTTACTACATTAAGTGATTTATGTATTTATGATTAACAATATTTTCTGATTTAAAAATAAAATATACGCATTCATACATGTAGAGAGAGAGAGAGTAAGGCTTATGGTGATGGTAGAGTCCGTTACTTGCCGGTAGCATCTTGTGTATGGGGTGTTACAGTAACGCCCCTAATGATTGAATTATAACTTAGAGAACGGCGAAACGTAATGCCTCAAGGGTACCTGTAGGTTACTTATGTGTATAGGGTGACGGCGGAATGTAATGCCTCTAATCACTGCTATTATTTAGTGTCTTGAGAGATGGCGATACGTAGCGCCCCAAGCCACTAGTAGACTCGTTTGGTATTTGAGGGGATGACAATGTGTAACATCCTTAAACACCAGTATGTTGTGTATGATGTGTATTAAATGCTATGTATTAGATGTTGTGGTTCATATAGTTGGAAATGTTCTCTTCAAATGCATAGAACTAACTTATGTACATATATTTCATATGAATATACAAGTGATAATAAGATATAAAATATATATGTATAAGAGACAATGTTGTGTGTGTAGCATCCATTCATTAAGTCCAATAAGACTCGCTCTCCTCTCTTTTCAGTTTTGTAGGATCTTATAACTTAGTGAGTAGATACAGTGTCTTAAAGACATGAGTTGGAGGAGAGGTTATTAGTTGCAGTCACCTCTGTGTCAGGTCCATCTCATATAGAGATCAGCAATGTTATTTTTTTGTTATGTAATATATGTTATTGATGTTTGAGGTTGCGTGTATATAGCATAACAGATGTACAGTCTGTTATTTTAAGATACAGTGTATCACTTGAGAATATATATATATATATATGTCAGCAGTGGCAATATGATGCCCTAAGATATGTAGACTTGCTATGAGTCTAGTTATGATTGCGTGTATAACAGGTTGTGTAAGACTTAGGGTAATGGAGCGA
Organism: Cedrela odorata; assembly: GCA_035584115.1. Lineage (NCBI taxonomy): Eukaryota > Viridiplantae > Streptophyta > Magnoliopsida > Sapindales > Meliaceae > Cedrela > Cedrela odorata. The sequence goes on from JAXCLQ010026902.1 coordinate 1,784, forward strand.
ATCTATCATCTGCCAATAACACCTTTGATTTAAGGCATCTTACACTCTTTTTTGGTTAAAAATTATAACACCCTTAAATACATTACACTCCTAAAACTGGGAACCCTAATTTGAAAACCCTAATAATATAGTTTGAACTTTAAATTTGACTCATAACAAGGTTTCATAAAGTACTACAAGTTAAATAAAATTTGAGCTCAAAAGCCCATGAATAAAAAATAACTAAAATAGCCCTAAACCAAAACAAGAGTAATTAGGTCAAGGTATAGTGACAAATTTGGCCCATGTGTAATGAGCTTTATCAAGGGTTTGAACTCTCCTCCTTTGATGCTTGAATAAGATTGTACTATCCATAATTTTCAACTGAACCCATCTATGTAAGTGAAGTAATAGATTAGGTCCCTTGCGCCGTTATATTATGAACAAGTCCATTCAGTGCCTATTTGATTTCCTTAGCTCTAAATCTAGTTATCGAATACTAAAAAATATGTAAAGGATTATGAACAATTTGATCACAAGCATCCAATGGTGGGTTTGGCATTGAGCTTGATCCATTATCAATTATAATGTACCATATTTCCTATTCTCTAATTCACTCTTAGCGTATATGTACATTGTCATTCGTTTTGTAATTACAGTGATAACTAATCAATAAAATTTGTAGTCATTTATGTAACTTTTATCTTTCTCATTGCTTTTCTCAAACTTTTAAGTGTGTTCAATTTATACGATTTGATACTGTATAATCTTTGTGAGACTTTTTGGCACAGCATTACACTACTACTGTTCTATCACATCAATACGAACAATTATGGAAACTTCATAAAAAATGCCAAGAGACTACTCAATCTATCTATGATTTTCACTTTAAGATATAATTTCTTCGGATCAATTGTCTGTCTCTGAACCTAAATTGATCAATACTGATGATGTAGAAAAAATTTCGCCTTACAAAAATTAGAATCAACTAATATTATTTCTCATGGCCTTACGTGATACGTCTAAGCCCACTAATGCTTCACTGCTTCACCAGGGTCTCTTACCTACCCTTGATCATGCAATTAACAAGTTTAACCTTGCTACTCTACGAGCACAAAACACAGTTGTTGTTCTTGCTGCTCTCAGAGCTTCTTCAAGTAATATTCTTAAGGCAAAATGGTAGGATTTTCGTATACCTGAACACTCGTATGTTGTATCATAAAATTGAACCACAACACTATGGCGTTTACTGTCCAAATAAAGAGAAACAATTTCAAGGCAATTTTTCTAAGGGTAATCAACATTTTTTTGCAGCTATTCCCAATGACTATTCCTCTCACGTTACTTTTACACATCCTTCTGCCACTCTATCCATCTCCATCAATGATTTCGAGTGTTTCTTACAACAATTCCTAGTAAAGTTTAGTAGCACTTCTCCTTTTGCCTCTTCTATTACCTAGGTACAACTTCTTTGTACTTTAATTTCACATATTGCAATCATATAACTGCTAGTCCCTCTATATTTTCTTCTAAGGCATCTACTCTTACCTTATTGGTTATTCAATTAGCTAATGGATCTTTCATGAATGTTAGTCACTTAGGTCATGTTTCTCTTTCTAATCTTTCCTTATCTGATACATTGGTCATTCATAAACTCACTCTCAATCTTTTGCAAGTTAGATACCCTTGTGAACTTGGTTTTAATGTTTTGCTTATTGCTTTTGGTTGATCCGAATACAGGTCGAACACTTGAATGTCTATTGGAGCTCATCATCATTCGTCATCTCCCTCCCAAATATCAATCTGTCCCTCAACTATTCTAGCCTCCTTCTTAGGTCTTTCACGATTCGAACATATCTCTCTTAGTCGCCTGCATCCAATATTCTAACGATTATTTATAAACTGTTTCAAATAATTATGTTAATTGTTTATCTTGTCAACTAGCTAAACGATTGCTGTCCATTTTAATGATAGTGATTCCACTTCTCATGCTCCATTCGATTTAATTTATTATGATATTTGGCAATCTTCCCTAAATAACACTGTGGGAGGTCCAAATACTGTCATTTTTATAGAGATTACTCTCATTATTGATGTTTATATCTCATGAAGCAATGATATGAGCTTGCTAAAATTTATTGTGATTTGGCAAACATGATTAAAAAATAAATTTTTTGTTCTATGAAGGTGCTTTGCACAAATGATGCCATGGAATATAAGGATTCTAGTTTCTTGACCTTACCTCATGAAAATGGTACTATTTGTCATCGCTCTTGTCCTTGCAAATCTTAACAAAATGGAAGAGACTATCATTACGTTCAACCACAAACACCATGCAAATTAAAGAAGAAGGTAGAATGTTCAAAAGCATTCAATGGTTAAAATTACAGTCCGATTAAACATAGAACCTGAAACACTTGAACCACACATTGAGCAAATCCCATTAAACACTCAACGCTTTAATATAACTCACTTAATGTCTAACCTCATTAGAAATCCAACTTTTGAGACACAGAAAACAAACACCAAGCTTGTACCTATATACCCTATCATTACCATGGCTAAATCTGTCATCTATAAACCAGGGCAAACTAGCCTCCTGAAGCACTACAAAATGTTCAAACAGTAGTTCAAGATCTAAGATGGACACAAGCAATGGAGGAGGAGTACTAGACTCGAACGAGAAAAAAAATATTGGGCTTAGTTCCAAGCACTTTTGACATTGAATTGGAGGAAAATAAGTTGATATCTAAAGTCAAGTACAATATTGATGGCTCAATTCATGGTTTAAGGCTAGGATAATTGCCAAACATCTGGCGTTGATTTCAAATAAACCTTTAGCCTACTTGTTAAAAGCCTTAACTCTATGGATAATTCTTAGCCTAACTATGATGTATGGATAAAGCATTAGGCAAATTGATGTGAATAATGTGTTCCTTAATGACGATTTGAAAGAGTTAGTTTACATAAGGCAACTAGATTGATTTAAAGATCCTTGTAAACTAAATTATACGTGAAAACAGCAAATTGCCTTATATGGTTTAAAACAAACCGCAAGGGCTTAGTTTGGGAAGTTCAAGTCGGCCTTCGTCAAATGAAAGTTTACCAACTCCAAATCAGACACTTCACTTTTCTTTAGGAAAGACAACACTTTATCATTCTAATCCTTATGCATGTAACTGATATTATTGTAATAGCGGACAATAAAGAGTGAATTGAAAGAATAATCTCGGATTTAAACCATCAATTTACTTTACAAGACCTTGAGGACCTTCATTATTTTTAAGGTATTGAAGTAACTAGGATTGTTAATACTCTTCATCTTTCTTAAACTAAATATTTGCAGGACATTCTAAAAAGGGTGAATATGGAAAAAAAGGTATTGAAGTAACCAAGATTGTTGATACTCTTCATCTTTCTTAAACTAAATATTTGCAGGACATTCTAAAAAGGGTGAATATGGAAAAAAAAAAAAAGCAAGGATAACTCCACTATTCTCAGCACAGGCCACAAGTTGACCAAGCAAGATGGTGATCTCTTTATTGATGGAACCTTTCATAGAAGTGTTATTGGGGCATTACATTATGCCCTTCATATCAGGCAGGAATTGACATATGTAGTAAACGAACTTAGTCTATACATGGCTTACCTCGCACCACACACTGGCAGACATGAAAGAAGGTTCTCAAGTATCTCAAAGAGACTCTCAACTATGGCCTTTAATTCAGATAAATAGTTTCACAATTTGACTTGTTTGGTTTGAATATTATTGATAATGGGTGTGATATTTGTTGATAATGGGTGTGATATTGATGATATAAGAAGTGTTGATGGCTACTGTATCTTTTTTTAACGAAAATTTAGTGTTTTGGAGCTCTAAAAGGCAATAAGTTGTTGCTCTCTCAAGTGCCTGAATCTGAATATAGAGCACTTGCATATGTTGTGCTTAAAACTTCATTGATAGTTTCTCTACTCAAAAAGCATCAAATTAATCTTGGAACCTCACCTATAGTTTGAAGCAACAATATTAGTGTTGCATCATCTCCTACCTCGTTTCCCATTTTTAAACAATTGAGACAGATGTACACTACAATCGAGGTAAAGTTACGAACGGTGACTTAGAGATTAGATTTGTTCCCGGCCAAAACCAAATAGCTGATATCTTAACTAAACCATTGTCTTTTGCCAAGTTTAGCTATTTTAGGAACAAGCTAAATGTTCATTCTAGATCCTGCAACTTGAGGAGGGATGTAAAGGACTCACATCAAGCCCGTGCAGCCCATCAAGTTTGTCTGCAGCTGCTCAACTTAAGCATTTTTAAGCAAAGCTCAAGTAACCTTGACCTCTGTACAGTTGTAGATTATAATGTCATCTTCAATAGAAAAGAAGCTTCAACGGTCCCTCTCACATGCCAGATTGATATTAAATGGGCTTATCTTGTAGACTAAGCCAATTAGAGATAAAAGACAGTAACAAGGTAGACACATGCAAATCAATAGCAATACGATTATCATAGAATACTTTGGCCCAAAAGACGGACTCACCCATTCTATTTGGTATCAGGGTATGTTGCTTTGTTTTCATAATCAATGGCAAGAGTAGCTTGCAGATTTTTCTGATAAAAACAGGAAACACTGTTTTTCATACTTTAATGGTAAAGCCATAGCTTTACACTATCTTTCTCAAAAACATTCATGATTTGCTTGTTTGTTTGCAAAAATAGTTTAATTATTTGTTTTCTGAATTGAAGATCTATTCCTATTATTATGTACTCCCAAACAGATCTCCAGTTACAACGTATAATTTCATATAAAATATCTAGTTTATATGAAATAAATTATTTTAGTAAGTCTAAAGCCCTTCCTCAGTCAAAACTTCCCTATCTTAACCCCTACCATGTTTATAGAAACCCCCTGTCTACCTTTGCTAAATCTGTAAAAACTATTATCTCCTTTCCTCCCCCTATATGTAAAGAATATGTACAATACTCCAACTTCAACTCCAACAAACTCCAGTCAACTCATGCAGAATAACTCATTCCAATTGAGTTTTTGGACCACATGATCTCCACCAGGAAAAAACAAGGATACACACATCTACACTTCTGTGGAATTAGATTTGCCCTTATGTTCCATGCTTCGAAAGGTCTTGCAACAACCTCTGGCATCGCCTTATTAGACATCCGATTCCCAAACTATGAGCATGTCTGTATCAGCATAGTATAAACTACTCTCAACGCTGGCATAATCATGGTCACCATGTTCTCTAACTTCAACATGCCTATAAATGACTCCCAACTCACAACTTGCTTAAAGTTACAAGTCCAGATCACCGACGCAATCCCAACAGGACCAACATACACGGCTACCATCCACTACTAGATGGTGTACAGAGTATAAGATCACGCCATAGACCTTGCTTTAATAAACCAGACCGCAGATTCTATCTTCTTACACGTAGAATCCGGTCAGGTTCCCAGCTGCACATATGTTCCTAAACAGATCTCTCGACAACAATTCCAAGAATTGTTACCTGCCACATGGGTAACAAACTATGAAGAGAATCATCAGGCAGCAATTATTCAAGCATAGAACAGCTCAGATGAGCCCGTATTCAAACGATCACAAAGCGGAAAACTCCAAATCTGCTTTAACTCCATCCCTGCACAACGATTTGATGTTATGTTTCCTACATAATACATAATCTCTGCTCCTCAGCTTGAGATCTATGCTTTTGATGAACATGGAAACCCTATCTGGCTCCTCTAACCTCATGATCTAGATAATTCTCATTGTTCCTGTCCAGTCTACATAAAAGATGCAAATTCATACCAACAATGTCCTAGTTCAAGAAGATCTTATAGATCTCCTCAACATCTCATTGATGGACAGAGAAAACCACCCAGAAAATCTAAAATAAAAACTTCAGATAAGTTCTATGAAGCCTACAAAAAAGGAGTACCAGGATACGATACTCTCGGTGAATCCACTGGTAGATACCAATTCGTAGTCCGCTACACAAACCCTCCATCATCAACAAATCCCCAGCCAGTACCTTTTGGATGGGATGCCAACAACGATCAATCTCCTTCATCAGATGATGATGATGATGATGACATAGAGGTCATCTCCTCTTAGATCCATCACCAGTTCCTCTCAACCCAAATCCCTTTAAACCCAAACAAATCTGGAGTCCTAAACCTAAACAATTCCCAAAACCCAAACCAAAACCAAAACTAAAACCCCCACCAATCACCATATACCAACTATCCTCCTCTCAAACACCACAACCAAACAAACCCCCTCAGCCTCCTTTCATAACTCAAGAATTCCCTCCTCTTAAAGCCCAAGAAAACCCAGATACCAGAGAAAAAACAGCTTGGAAGATCCAACCTCCAAAATCCAGAACAGCAGATGGACAACCATCTCAAATCTCTCCAACAGAAGCCGTATTAAACTGGCAATCCCAGAACACAACAGTACAGAACAAGTACTTACAAAAGATTGATGCAACGGCAATCAGAATTGAGACTAAGCTTGCTCAATAACATGAGCCAAAGCTCATTGATGCACTCAAGAAACGGATGGAAGAACTCCATTACATCATTATGAATCTCATCGCCAACCAAATGCCTTTTGGTTAATATTAACAAGAAATGGACAGTCTCAAGAAACAACTCACCTCTCTGGAATGCATAATCCAACAATAACACGCATACATGCCTCCTCCATCCATATACCCATTTGATAGAATGTTCACAAATCCTGAACCAATAAACCTTCTACCTCTTATGTCCCAACCTCTGTCCTTTAAATAATCTGCGTATGCAAATCTCTTCGGAGATTCCAACATCATACTCAGACACAGAGACCAACCACAACCCAAGCCTAAGAAACAACTAAAGACACAACCACCTTCATCCTACTAGTCCTATACACCTCCACCATCACCATACTATCAACCAACGACCTCATATCACCAGTCTACCCCTCTACAACAAACTCCTTCATCTCTAACACCTTCAGCACCACCTGAACAACCAGACCAACCCTAAATGACCATAAACCCCATCTCCATTTAGTTAACTAAAGCAATAGTAAATGCAAAAAATGAATGAGCTGCAAAAAGAGCATATTGGAACAACATAATTAATGAAGCAACAGCCTAAGTAAAAGCATAAGGAAGCCAAAGTGTCCAACAAGTTAATCAATATGTAAATGACTCTTCTTGTTCCTTATGTTCACCCTACAGTTAGATAGTGAACTAGAAGTCCAACAACCATACTTAGTCTATACCAAACAAGCCGAAACCCCACAACCTACCGTCCAAGATCCTTTTGATAAAGACATTGCCTCATCAGGACATCCTCCTCCTCAACCACAAACACACTCCTATATTCCCAACCCCCTTGACAAAGTTCATTTGTTCACTTTTGATGATTGCAGGTTAGAAGACCAAAGGAATCGCATCCATAAAATGACTTCATGGTGTAACACATAAATGTTGAAATCAGATGCATCAGCGAAAAAAGCCATTCTAGACTTCGTCACTAGAATGACAGGCTCTCTCATTGAATGGTGGCTAAAACATGGTGACTACCGATAGACACAAGCAGTCAACATAGGTGACATCTATGCCTTCATGTTCTTCATCTACACGAAATTTCTCGGTGGACCAGTACACTCAGAAGACAAACCACGCGAAAAGTTCTTCAAACTCAAGTGTTGCTTCTTTAAGCCACAAGACCTCAACAAGCACTTTAAGATAGTCAGAGAACGATTCTACCTCATTGGTGGACTTGACGACCCCAATCTCAAACAGGCTTACCTGAACTAGCTCCCTAAACCTCTTGGCTCAGAAACACTCAGATTCCTCTCCTAACAAAGACAAACCTTGGCAAACGTCTTTTTTAGAGACCTCTATTAGCATGTTCTCCTCCAACTGCATAAGCTTTGCAACAGTTCTAAGTTCCTCAAAGAATATCAAGTCTTAAAGAAGAAATTAGGTCTAGTATGTGACAGACGAGACCTTAAGATCAAATGCAAAAACAATTCCAAGGACTGTGAATGCTCCTACAAGCACAAAAAAAAAAACACTTTAGGAGATATGGTGATTCCAAGTACTCCTCCCGAAAACCCAAGTTCCGAACTAAATGCTTCTTCAGAAAAAAGCAAACTTTCTCCAAACCAGACCATTGTTTTATATGCAACAAGAAAGACCATTTTGTTAAGCAATGTCCTAAGAGTTCCCACAGAGAAAAAGTCCTTCATATGATCTCCCAAGTCTACCATGGAGATATCAGCTCAAACCTTGAATCCATCTTCTTCGAAGAAGAAGAACATATTGAGAACACACTCTTCATCATCACCAAGCCCAAACACAAAAATACCACATACTCTAATAATGAATCATCGGACTCTTACCAGTTCTACTAATTCCTACCAACACAACCTCCTCCACTAGAACAACCTCTCTAGATAGCCTCATCCCACTATATCATCCCCAACATCCCAGTGCTTATTCGAACCACTAAATATGACAAACTCATACACCTTACAGCTCTCATTGACACAGGTGCAGTTGCTTTAATCCTCAACCCAACCAAACTCCCCTAAAAATAATGGATGAAACACAAATTGTACTTTAAAACAGCAAATAATAAGACGTTCTCCACAAAGCTCATTAGCAAAAGAATTCAGATCCAGTTTTTCCCAGGCCTGTTGATCCAACACAAATTCCTTGGTTCCTCTCTTCCAGACCGAGATGCCATTATAGGATTTGATATCTTAGCCCAACTCTTCCAACGAAAGGTTTTCCTTAAACCTGAAGGGTTACTATACAAGTTCTATTTCCATCCATGAATCCAGCCCAAGATCATACATGTTAATAGTCCAGTTGAAGATATCAAGAACCATATCCTTTCTTATTCTACAGCAAATGGACACTCAGAATTTCTCAAAAAATGTTCTCATCCATTATGGTAGAATCCCCAGTTCTGGATTACGTTACCATTAAAAAAACATGAAGATATCACCCCAACTAAAGCCAGCCATATAGGTATGAACCTAGATCATCTCAAGCTAGCCCAACTTCAACAAGACCATTTTATTGAACCATCTAACTCTCCATAGGCTTGCTAGGCTTTCTATGTCAACAAACGCAATGAACAAATCAGAGGCAAACTCAGACTATTTATTGACTACTGACCCCTTAACCTGTTTCTTACAAATGACAATTTCCCACTGCCTAACAAACAGGTATTCTTTGCCAACCTTGCAAATGCTACTATTTTCTCAAAATTTGACCTCTTGGCTCAGAAACACTCAGATTTCTCTCCTTACAAAGACAAACCTTGGCAAATGTCTCTCTTGGAGACCTCTATCAACATGTTCTCCTCCAACTGCAAAAGCTTTTCTAAGTTTCTCAAAGAATATCAAGTCTAGGTCTAGTATGTGACAGACGAGACCTTAAGATCAAATGTAAGAACGATTCTAAGAACTGTAAATGCTCTTACAAGTATAAAAAGAAACACTTCAGGAGATATGGTGATTCCAAGTACTCATCCTGAAAACCCAAGTTCCGAACCAAACTGTTCTTCAGAAAGAAGCAGACCTTCACCAAACCAGGCTCCCCAAAGAATACTGAATGAAACACAAACGGTACTTCAAAGTAGCAAATAATGAGACATTCTCTACGAACCTTATTAGCAAAAGAAATCAGATCCAGTTCTTCCTAGGCCTGCTGATCCAACACAAATTCCTTGGTTCCTCTCTCTCAAATAGATATGCCATTATAGGATTTGATATCTTAGCCCAACTCTTCCAACGAAAGGTTTTCCTCAAACCTGAAGGGTTACTATACAGGTCCTATTTCCATCCATGGATCCAACCTAAGATTATTCAAGGATAGAAACCCGCATACAACAATGCTTTAACCCAGATCAACATCCAAACCCGACCCATAAATAAACTCCTTCTTGAAGAAGGAATGATCAACTATAAAAAGTGGCACCGACTGCAAAAACTACATCAACCTATCCCTTCTCCTCCTCTAGTAAAAATATTCTCTCCTATCCGAAATTATATTGCTATCACAGATCAAGCTTTCCAACCTCCTGAGGTACAAAATCTAATAGTAGAATCAACCTTCTTCCAGCCCCATACATGGAAACTTCGACTCCAACATTACAGGTTAAAGGTTCTTATCACTCAAAGAACCTTTACTCTCAGCAATCTAGAATAAGTTCATCCTGACTTCCAGTTTATTACTCTATTTTAGATCAAAGATATTCCCAGGGACTTCCCCACTGAGAATACTTTATGGTTCTTATGGTATTTGATGCAAAACCACACCATCAGTATTGAATTTCATATCACAGATACACTCAAATGGTTTGATACGACCCGACATGGTCCAACCCAATCATACATCGAACCATCGCTCAACACTCCTTGTGACAGATTCTCTATTTTTCTTACCTGGTTTAACATCCTCCCAAATTGGCATGGCCAATTCCAATATTACTTGGTAAGAAACATGAACTTAAGAGCAAGAAGAACCAGCAGACACTGTATCCTAATGTTTAAAAGACAAAGTGTTTTATGCGGCGGTATATAACTACAGCATTTCCCTTAAAACGACGAATACGATATCTTTTCGTATAGTCTTGCCAAACAAAAGCAAATGCATCCGTATGAATACAGAGAATACTAGCGTAGGATATCTAAGATCAACTCTTGTATCCCTCCTCAGATATGGCCAACGTTTGTAGACACAACACTATAGGAAGATTACCCGAATGATTTTCAAAACAGACAATACAGAAATATTTTCCTCAACAAGCAAGATGAATTAGAGATAAGCACATGTGGAACTTTATCACTTCATCTCAGTCTTATCTTTAAAGACTGGTAAAAGGACCCATGACAGCAATGTTTCCCCCACCTATAGGACACCTCCAAACCTACCAAGCCAAAGTTTTCAACCAACGGACCCACATGGCATTAATTTTCAAGATTCCCAGGACCCATGGGAAGACTATTATGCCAACCCCCGGATCCATGATTTTTGAAAAAAGTGGATAAAGCTAGCTGACGACGACACCTCATCTACTTATGCAGATGAGACGAATATGTCCACCAGTCCTTAGTCAAGTTGTCCATTATGTTTTAATTATCGTCCAAGTGTCTACTATATGTCTTTATTTTTATCCAAATGTTAGTTGTCTAATTAAGTTGTTTGTGTAAGCAATGATGTCATAGCCTATTAGTAATAAAGTGGGGCAGTCCTATAATAATTATGTAAGTTTATGCCAAGAATATTCCCTATTCTTGAGCTATAAATAAGAGCTTTCTCTCAGAGTAATCCAAAAGAGAAAAAAAGAAAACCTTGGAAAACTTTGAGTATTCTAAACTCAATGTCTTTCTAACTTCTTCATTAAATCTTCAGTTCTTTAAATAGTCTTTAAAATGTTTTTATAAGTAAACACAGTAAATCCTGGATATTGAGAGTATGCACTCTACTCGCCTTTTCGGAGGATCTTGCAGATTAAAAATCAAGCTCTAGTACACATTTCGGTCAAAAAATATAAGCTTCAGTGCAGCCTAGCAATCCACACTCTTAGAACCTAAGAAGTTTACCTTGTTGGTGCCATAAAAGTCAGGCCTTAGTAAGTCGCAAAGGGTGCATAGCAGTGGCTAGAATACCTTGGCCCAAAAGATGAACTTCACCCCCTCTATTTGGTGATATTTAAACTAAAAAATGTAAGCAACTAAGTGAGAGTCCAAATAGTAATATTGAGCTTCAATAGTCCCTCTCATTTGTAATATTGATATGAAATGGGCTTATCACGCGGACTTCGGCAACTAAAAGGCATTTAAGCCTAGGTACTGTATTTATATCTATTGCTTTAAAATATTATCTAGCCTTTACTGGTCTTGTAAAATTGTTAGACTATTTCAACTTTGTAAAATAATTGGGTCTATTTCCGCCTACTAGAATACCCGAGCCTATTTATACTTTGTAGAACAATAAATTATATTTCAGCCTTGTAGAATAATTACTAATTAGATCTATTTTACCTTGTAGAGTTGTCCTACCTATTGGCCTTGTAAAATAATCCACACATTTCACCATTGTATAGTTGGGTCAATGATAGATCTCGTAGGGTAGTTGGGCCTATTTTGATCTTACAAAATAGTTGAGTCTATTTTGGCCTTCGCACTTCGTAGCTTTATCATGTAGCTTTGTTATATTCATTTTAACATGCAATTTTAATATATGTCGCTTCAACATATAACTTTATCAAGTCATTCTATGCAGCTCTAAGTTCCTCAGGTTCTTTAAATAGAGGAGCAATATTTTTTCTATGATTTTCATATTAGCTCAATCATAATCTCACTAGATAAATAAACTTACAACAATAGCTAAACCTAAGTTCATTTTTATGATAAAAATGAGCATTAAAGATATGATAAGCAATAAAATATGTTTTTGGTAATCAATACTTGATATATATATATATATATATATATGTATATACATATATATATATATATACTGCTCAAAATTTTATAAACAACTTTCCTTTTCTTTTAGTGAAACAATCATAAAAGAATGTATGATTAATCAAATATAATGTCATGCATAGAAAATGTTATTTCTACGAGCTATAAATTAAGCTATAGTATTATCCCAATGTCAAGTGCTTTATGCATTAAATCCTTGTATAAAGAAATTTACACTTCGATTTTATGCATATCCTCATATACCATTGCATAAAGATTTATATAAGTGCATGAACATCTTATACAAAAGGATATACTTTGGTTGTATGCTTTCAATTTAAAATATACTTTCAATATTTTATGAATGAAAATTTGCTTACAGTAATGGCTGCGAATGTATATTCACATGCATAAGCTTGTTGAAAATATGCTTACACTATCGTCCACTGTTTTGTCATTTTCTACTTTTTTTCTTTTAATAATAATTTTTTAAACATTGCTACAATAATTTTTTGTCTAATCCTCTTTTACCGTTCGTTGTTTCTTTTTTTGTTGTTCACTGTCTTCTCATTGTTTCCTATTTTGCTCATTCTCTTCTCACTATTTCCAAATTGATTTTTTGTTCTATTTCTCACATACGGCACCAACAGCAGACACTTGATTTTAAAACAAGTGTCAACACACAAACTTGTTTACATTTGGGATAAATTTTGTTTGATTTAAATGTCTTGCATTAGATTTCTTTTAATGTGTATGACTTCTACTTTATTTAATGTCCTCCTTAAATAAGTTTTTGTCTCATTAGTATATTAAAAACAAACACAAAGAATAATAAGAGAGTATTGTTTTGTCGGTGGTGACCCTCAATGCCTAAGTTAGTCAAAACTCTTAATAATATGAACTAAAAACTATCAATAATCTATAAACTGTTGTCACTCCCACTCCTCAATTGCAATAATCACAAATGCACCCATACAGTTAATTCTAAAAAATATGTGCAGCAGTCAGCAACTGATTTAGTACTTCCAGAAACAGAGAGTCACAACTGGACCAGTAATTCACCACAGTAGCTCAAAGTAAAGTGCCAGCGACTGCCTTTATTTGCCATTGCTTTAAAGCTTTTAGATCATGCCCTTATTATTTTCTCATGAACTCTTTTTGAAAGAGCAGTTATAGTTAATTGCCACAACTGAAAAACTAAATAAGAAATCTAATTGTCAAGTGATGCAGGACAAGTGTTGATGGGTCATGATATCGTTCATGAAGATGCAAGAATATTATCTCATTAACAAGATGAAAAAAAAATAATATAACTCATGTTTGAAATAACGTTTTATTGAGAAAGTCAATAAATTCTTCATCTTTACAACAAATAATACTATATATATAGTCTTGTAGAATCATAAATAAAGTAGAATTTAAATAAAGTAAAACTAAATAAAGTAAGAATAAAAATACTAAACTAAATAAGTATTCTAAAATAAATAGAATTTAGAAAAATAAACCTAAATAAAGTAGCAATAAAAATATTAAAATAAAAAAGAATCCTAAACTAAATAGAACATAAATAAATAATCCTGGACCAAGTATGAGTCATTATTGTTCTTCGTCATTCCTCTTTATTTGAAGAGAACTCGTCCTCGAGTGATCATATAACACAGCTTTCATGATACAAAGACAGATCAACTACATTGAATGTCTTAGATATGTTCATATCAGTAGGTAGCCATGAACCCTTACTAGTAGTTGCTGTCTTTTAAATATTTATTGTCTTTTATGTCTATCAACTGCGGCCTTGTATTTGAGATTATTTTCTTTTAATGATTGTTGTACTTTTTTGCATATGAAATTGTAATTGACCACCAAAGCAAAAACAAGTGCACTAGAAGAAATTTTCACAAGATCTAATACATGTCTTGGAATTTTAGTGTACATAATTGAAAAAAGACTTTTCTCAGTAGATCTATTAACGATGTTGTTATAGGCAAACTCAGTTTGTGCTAATGCAAAGTCTCATTGATGCTTCTTATATCCATAAATATATCTTATAATATTGCCCAAAGAACGATTCACTGTTTCTGTTTAATCATCGGTTTGGGTATACATTGTACTAGAAAACTTCAATTAAGTTTTAAATTACCTTCATAAATTTAACCAAAAAGAAACTAAGAATATGATGTGCCTATTAGAAGTGATAGATATTAGAACCCCATGCAAACAAACAACCTTTCAGAAGAATAACTTAGTGATATGGTGAGTATCTATAGTCTTTCGACATAGAATGAATGTAACATCTTCAAAAATCGATCAACCATCACAAACATCAAATCACTTCTTCATTGTGTTCTAGGCAAACCTAAAACAAAATCCATAGATATATCATCCCACGGAGCCTTAGGAATGGAAAATGGCATATATAAACCTGTGTTTTGTGATTGCCCTTTACTTTTTAACAAATATAACACCATTGCACAAATTTTTCAACATCCCTTTGTAGTTGATACCAGTAGTAACGTTATTTCAACTTGGCTATAGTCTTGTCCCTACCCACATGGCAACTTAAGTCACTAGAATGTGTCTCCCTTATTAATTTGTCAAGCAAGAAACTCCTAGGAATGCATTATTTGTTCCCTTTTAACAAGTATCCATTTTTGAGCAAGTATTCTTCCAAAGGTTGGTTCAATAGGTGTCTAGCCTAAATATCTTTGATACCGTCATCATTTTCATACAACTCCTTGAATTGCTCAAACTTGGAACTTTGGCAGAAATAGTAATAAGTAAAGTGATGACGACTTTCAGCATTTGCTACCTGATTAGTAATTCCATTTTTATGAATAATTACATAATTAAACATTTCAAGGTAAGCTGCCCACCAAGGCAACATGCAATAAATATGTTTCTGCCCATGGAAGTTCTTGAAAGATTGATGGTTAGAATAAATAATGAACTCCTTTGGCGAAAGATATGTCTCCCACATCTTAAGAGCATAGTACACAACACAGAGTTCTTGTTGATAAGTTGACCATATTTGTCTTGTGTTGCTGAGCTTTTCACGAAAAAAATGCAATAGGCCTCATTTCTTGAGAAAAAAACAGCCTTAATGCCAATCTCACTTACATCACATTCGAGTTCAAATGTCTTTTTAAAGTTAGGAAAGGATAAAACAAGTGTTGTAGATACCTTCTCTTTGATTAATTTAAAGATAAGATTAGTAGCCTCTCCCCTATTGAAATATGCCTTTCTTTAAACAATCAGTAATAGTTACCATAATGGTGCTTAAATTCCTTATAAATCTACGACAAAAAGTTGCTAGTCCATGGGAATTCTCATCTCAATTATGGTATTTGGCATTAGCCATTCTCTTATAGTTTTCACCTTATCTTCATCCATAAAAATAACCTCACTACTTATAACAAATTCTAAGAATGTTATTCTGTTTGTCAAAATATACAATTCTTTAAATTGACAAACAATTCATTCTTCCTTAACACGACTAGGACTTGCTTGATATGTTCAAGGTGTTCATCCACATTCTTACTACAAATCAAAATATCATCAAAATAGATAACAATAAAGTGAGACATAAATGGTTTGAGTACTTGGGTTATAAAGTGCATGAATGTACTTGATACATTAGATAACCCAAAGGGTATGACTAACCACTCATACAGCTCATCCTTTATCTTGAAAGCTGTCTTCCATTCTTCTCCCAAGCAAATTCTGATTTGGTAATAAGCACTTCGCAGATCTATCTTGATGAATATTTTGGCACCACTTAATTGATCAAATAAATCATCAAGTCTAGAGATTATAAATTGATATCTCATGGTTATTTGGTTGATAGCATGACTGTCCACAAACATCCTCCAACTCCTATCATTCTTAAGAGTGAGTAAAGCAGGCAAGGCATAAGGGCTAATGTTTTCTTATGTGTCCCTTTTTCTAAAAATTCCTCTACCTTCTCCCTTAAAATCTCATTCTCTTTAGGACTCATGAAATAATGAGGTAGATTTGGTAAGTTAGCTCTAGGAATGAAATTAATACGATTTTCTATACTTCTTATTAGAGGCAGTTATGTTGGTCCTACAACTAAATCATTAAATTCTGCCAGTGTGTCTTGAATTTTCTTAGGTACAGTCTGTATAAGTTGTTCTCTTTCTTTACGACAAGGAAAGTATAGGTTTTATCATTCTTTATATCCTTCACAAACTTATCCTGTCCACGAGCTATAAATAACAATGCATTCTCCTCTACCTTTGGGACAACAGTACTCTATTTAGTAAAAACTACTATAATCTTCTTGCGATTCCACGAAAATGAATATATGTTATCTCTCCCTTTGAAGGTTGATCCACATGCATCCATCTCCACAACATCACATAGAACTTAAGATTTGTATGATTTCTAAATCCACCTAATATTGTAAGGGTGAGGATGTAGCTGTGTTTTTAGTTTGAGATGATCTACAAGACTTTGAGAAACCAAATTCTCGCTATTATAGTTGTCTATCATAAAGTGACATACTTTATTATCTGTTGGAGATATACTCTAGAACCAATCGTATTATACGGTTTAGGGATATTATCCTTATGTATATATATTTCTGTAATTAATTGTAAATTAGTTTATGATTAATTAAATGGCTTTTATATCATTTTGCACGTTCTGTTGTGAATGTATATTGTATATAAAATGAAGAATGAGATCCCGTGATGTATTATAATGTTAAGACTATATTTGTAAAGAGTTATAGATATGAGTACAGAGTCTATGATTTAAATACATCTGAATCAGTTCCCAGTTTAGGTGATTTCATATGGAACTATAACATTGCATGACTGGCATATTTGATGCTGCCAAGGATTAGTATTGGAAGCTAATAGTTGGGTGACGAGTCTCATGTCACAAGAGTATAAACGTGGGTAATACGTTGGAGAACGTGTTACTAAACGTGACCAAATGTGGTAAATCACATGGATGATTATCCACAGTAAATAATATGTTATACAGCTGTACTAGTGTACCATTAATCCTTTAACTTGAGGTGTCACGGCTACCCTCTGCATTGAGGCACATCATTCACTAATGTATATCTCACTAGGTTAGCCACGCCTAGTGAAGAAGCTTGCTAGCAATGTGTTTAAGTGTATGAGGACAGATAATAGCCAAGATGGAATTTGCTAGCTCAAATGTTGGAACTTAAAATCTTATGTGAGACTGTCATATGAGGGAATAAAGTTTTTGACCAAAGCACATATATCCGGAAAGGTATTTCGCAGATGTATGAATCCTGTATATGATTAAGGTTCTGATCTTATAATTGAGTTAAAGGTTTGACGATACCATGACCTACACTCAATTAGGAGTCGATAGCAAAGGAACTCCACTACATGCACGTACGACTATATCGGTTTATTTGTTATTCATTCATCTGTGTCTAAAGGTCATGACATCTAGCTAGAGGGTCACTCATGATCATTGGAAACTTTGGATACAAAGAGTTGTACCAAAGTGATACGAAGGAGTTTATATCCACTCATATCTAGCTCACAATAAACCTAGAGGGTCACACATATTAGTCAATTACTTGATGATGATGGCATTTGTTATTATACAATAATAATTAATTAGTTAATAATATTATTCTGATACTTTGATTGGATAGCAATTTAATTTTTTATTTCAAAGAATAAATTTCTTAACTAAGACGTGCTAGTACCCGTATGCGTGGGAAATGTTTTGGTAAATTATGAGATAACGTAAATATAATTTACGGATATTTTGATATTGTTATATATTGATATAATACTTTAATATTGATTAAAGTAATATTAAAATATCAATGGGAATGATTATTAATATATATATATATTAAAGTAATATATATATAAATATTTACATATATATAATGAATACATATATATATATTATTAGTGTAATAATATAATATGTATGTATATATGTATCTAACTCTCTCTCTCTCTATATTTATATATATTAATTTGATTGATATGTATAACTATTACATTAATGGGTTATTGTAATCAATACCCATCAACCAATTACATGACTTATTGATTTTGCATTTAATTCATTTGATAAGTTGGATGCAAGTGGGTCATTAACGTCGGTGGAGGAATTTGTCAAATTGGATTTGATAAATACAATGGCTTAAGTGTTAAGTTTAGTAATTAAGCAAGTATTAGATACTGCATCTCTAAGTTTGAGAAATTAAGAGAGCATTCCTCTTCTTCTTCTTCTTTATTCCCATGAGCTTCATTCTAGAGTAGAGTGATAGTTGTGCTTAGTTGTGAACCAAAACAGGAAAGGAAGAAGAGAGAGGCTAGATAGAGAAAGCTTGGTTAAGCTTGATGAAGCTCAACCTTGAAGATCCCATAACGAAGCCGGAACTATTGTCACCAGCCTGATGTGTGGACACACCTAGAGGCAAGTGAGGAGATAGACTTACTATTTCAGATTGCACATAGAGAAGTATGACTTCTCAACTTTGTGTTTAATGTTTTAAATTATTTTAAATTCTAAATCATGCATGTGTACGTGTCTAGATTAGTATAAGAGCCTTTCCGTACATCCGTGAGATGAGTGTGGCTCCTCAGTGGTGGTGGCACGCTTGGGAACTGATCCCGCGCTACGTGTTTCCACTGCGAGTGTGAAACAAAGCATGGTATTTCCTTCAACATGAACGAAACACTTACTTTCAAAGATCCACTTACATTGTATCTCATTAGCCTAAATTGGCATGTATACCACCTTGTCACCATCTTCTCAAATACCTCAATGCACCATCCTCCTCAGCTACTTCTTCGTCATTAAAGTTTACCTTGTACTCACGTTGGGTCACTAGACTTGTGCCCTATATTTTGTTGTACTTGAAACATCAAATTCTCTTAGTTGTTTCATGCTTGTCTTTTTTCTTCGATTCTAACCTCTTAAGTTTAGCTTCTTTTGCCTACGAATATACTATTTTATCCTCAGTGTTACTCGACGAGACCTTGTTCTTATATGCAAATCGCTGACTTGCAGAACTTCTTAATGTTCTTGATTGTATGACGTGTTCAACTCTTAACTCCAAATTCTGAGCTTAGGTAACTTACCACATGGTTTGCGTGGATAAGTAATCTTGCAAACTATAAGAACTTCTTGATTTTCTTTATTGAATGACTTGTTGATTCTTAATCTCATTTAGATTGTACCTAGATTGTAAACACAATAACTTTTAGTATACGTAGCTATAGTGTGCGTACCTTCACAACAATTCTATAATTGTTGAAAGAGGGTTTGTTCATAGTTGTAAGGTAGAAATCTACCCTTCAAGAAAGTTTTCATCTGGTTAACTCCTTCAAATAGGTTGCCCTCCTGTTAGGAGCTGTTTTTTGATAGCGCAGGCACTATGCACCAGCACCACCCTTTAATTTATAAGCCACAAAATCTTTCTTTCATTTTGGTTCAACATTATCAAAGAAATGTTTCACCTTATAGATCCCATCCAAGAATTGCTCTATATTAATAATTTCATTGAAAGTGGGAAGACTAACTTTAATTTTGTAAGTATCTTGCTATTGCGTCGTAAACCTTCTTCTTGGTTGATGTTCAGATTTCTACTCATCTCCAAAATCCTCTTCTGGAGGAGCTATACCTTCCTCCCACTAGTTTCTAATGCCCCTTATGAGTATGAGTTCTGCTCGTGGCGCTGTTAGAGCATTGATTTGCATTCCCCTAATAAGTGTAGTCGGAGTTGCCACATTTTTGGCCATCTCTTCCATACATTGTTCAACCCTTGAAGTCAATCTTGATTATTTTCTTGCCTAATCATCCAAGACCAAGCTTTGATACCACCTGAAGCAAGACAAACGTTGATGAGTTGTGATTTCGCTCACGAAGATGCAAGAATGTTATATCGTTAACAAGAAAAAAAAATAACATAACTAACCTCTGAAATAACTCTCTTTTGAGAAAAATAATAAATTATTCCTCTTTACAACAAATAAGACTATATATATAGTCACCTAGAGCCCTAAACTAAATATAATTTAAATAAAGTAAAACTAAATAAAGTAAGAAAAAAATACGAAACTAAATAGAAGTCCTAAACTAAATAAATTTTTTTTTAAAAAAAAAAGTAAACCTAAACAAAGAAGGAATAAAAATATTAAACTAAGAAAGAGTTTTAAATTAAATAGAATTTAAATAAATAATTCTAGACCAAGTATGAGTCATTGGTGTTTCCCATTATCAAGTCCCTTCCCCTTAATATTACTCACATCATCCAACACCTCTAACCTCAAGAACAACTTCTTGTAACAAATAAATTTCTCACAAAACAAACACCCATTACAAATAGTCTCTAGCTGTTGCGTCCTCCCAAGTTCCACCAGAAGCAAGTCCAGAGCACCATAACCTAAATAATGTTTTTGTTAGTTGACATGAAAATTTTCTTTTTCTCTCCATTTCATGTTGTTTCATATCTAAAATGTCAACACATCAACTCCAACACCATAACCAAAAACTTCTCCAAATTGTTCCACTAAATCATCTATTAGGTCAAACAAGAGGCTAATGAATAAATTTGCAAAATGTTTAGATGAAAAATAGAAAAATAAGTGCCATATAAAAACTTTGTCTGCAGTGTGATACAATGTGTTTGGCATATTTGTATTGTTTCTATCCACTGAAACTAGAAAAATCGCTTTATAATTCATTATCATGAGTTTAAAGCTAATGATTTAATTAAGCAACAAAACAAATATCAATTACAAGAATAAAACAATTTGCTATAAACAACAAATATCAATTGTGATGCGCATCAATTCAAAACTCAACTTTCTCACTATTTTTCCAAATTGTAATATCACCACACTCTCTGTTTTGCAAATTTATCACCATCTACCTAGAACTTGTGTCCGGGATTGAATATGAAACGTTGGATAAATGTAGGCCAAACCCAATAGAGCAGTAGCTTATTTTAATCTTGTCTTAGAATTTAGAGGTGTTCTAGTTAACTGTTTTAGGGTTTTAGCAAAAGAGAAATTGAAAAATTAAATTAACAAATTGTAAATAAAAATTATCTTTACGATATAAAAAGGGCAAAAAAATTTCATAACCATATAAAAACTACAAGCTAGTACATATCTTAATATTAATTATGACTTTGACACCATATATACACAAAAATTGGAGGGCATAAAATAAGTTCTTCTGGTACAAAAAGAAGAGTAGTAAGACAATAAATAGAAAATATAAATGTAATCTATTGCATTCACAGGTAGATTGCGGGTCCGCTTTGCCAGCAAAAAGTTAAACACGCTAAGTTAATGAGAGATTAAAAATAAAGAATACAACTATATAAATACCTTAGCATTAGAAAAAAAATAAAAATAACAAGCACAAGATGAAAATTGGTAGGCACTGAGAAGACATGATCATGTTGTTAGAATTGGAGTTATGATTTATGCCCTTAAACCATTTATTGTAATATATTTTTTTGGGAATTTATAAAATTTATTTACAATCAATATCGAATATATATATAAAAGCCCTTATTTTCAAAGTATGTAACTTATGTATTAAGCATGAGATGCTAATACAGAAAAATGTAAATTACAAGTTCTTTATAAATAAAAGATTGTTCGTCGTCATTTATGAAACAGATACCTATTATATTTCAAGTGAATGATTTATCTTGATTATTAAAATAGAGACTTCAAATAGAAAAGTAGGTATATATTTTTTATAATTGAATTGAATTTTTTTGAAATAAGATTTAGTTAAATAAATATTATTGATCTTAATTCACATAAACTTTAATATACTTGATTGATCTTAATCATGAGTTATGTAACACGTGGCCTTCAAAGAAAATGAGATGGGATGAAGCATGTAGCATATCAGTTGTATGCTTTCCAATTTTCAAATTGAGTCAGTGTATATATATATATATATATATATTAATTGTACATGCTTGCTTGACATGAGAAATTGAAAAGTGAAATTGAAATCAAAGCAAACAGAACAAAAGCAAAAACTGAGAGCCCACCTATATTATGTTAATTTTTTTCTATTAGTTTTAGTAATTAATTTTAGATATTAGATACGTGTTAATTGTTATAGCAATTTTAGTATTATAAATTTAATTTATGGATATAATTTTAGCATATTGATTTATGCTTAATAGTTCAATTTTTGCTAGTATTTCAATTAGTATTTATTACCATTGTTTTGATATGAGGAAGTGACCCAAAAAATAGATAATTTGGCTAAAGTTTAATTATTGTGTGCTGTGTATTAAGGTAGGGGTTTATATGTAATTGAGATAATATTAGTTTTAAAATTGAAAAGTAGGGTATTTGTTTTATTTAAAATTTAAAACGCATGCACATGAAATTCCTAAATGTATACATGTTGATCTTATTAATTGTTTGTTAAGTCAAATTTAAATATAATTTTCATGAGAGTTTCGTCTACATAAGTTCAACAATAGAATTTCAATTGCATATGATGTGTTTCAGCAAAAACTATTTAGAGTTTTAATGAAATTAATTTTTCATGATTTTGTTGAAAATTTTATAATGTTATTATTTTTATTAATTGAGCAATTTATTGAATATGGATTTATAATGGTTATGATTGATTAAGCATTGGTGACATGGACGTGATTTATGTCATGTAGTGAAATTTTGCAATTAAGAAATTAGGTGGGGCAATGGTACCTAAGAATAATACCCTTAAAATTGTTAGAGATTAGAACCAATTGTGTTATATAGTTAAGAGATATTATTATATATATATATATTTATATTTGTAATTAATTGTAAATTTATTTACGATTAATAAATTGAGTTTTATATCATTTTGCATATTCATTTGTTGATTTATATTATATATAATGTAGAATGAGATCTCATGATGTATTATGATATTAAGATCCTATCTATAAAGAGTTGTAGCTATAAGTACAGAATCTCTTATTTAAATACATCTGAATCAGTTTTTAGTTGAGTTAATATTATATGGGAATATGACATTGCATGACTGGTATGCTTGATACTACCAAGGATTAGTATTGAATACTAATAGTTGGTTGACAAGTCTCATGTCACAAGAGTATAAACATGGGTAATACATTGCTGAATGTATTACTGAACGTTACCAAACGTGACAAATCACATAAGTGATTATCCACAGTCAATGATAAGTCGCACAGCTGTACTAGTGTACCACTAGTCCTTTAACCTGAGGTATTACAACTGCCCTTTGCACTGAGGCATATCATTCACTTGTATATATAACATCGGGCTAACTACGCCTGATGAAAAAAGCTTACTAGCAATATGTTTTAGTCTATGAGGACAAGTGATAACCAAAATGGAATCTGCTGGCTCAGATATTAGAGCTTGAGATCCTATGTAGAATTGTCATATACGAGAATCAAGTATTTGGCCAAAGCATATGTCTGAAAAAATGTTTTACGGGTATACGAATTTTGTAAATGATTGAGGTCCTGATCTATAACGCCTGTAATTTTAAAAATTTGTAACTGTAGCATCTACAGTATTTAAAAAATTTAATAAAATAATTTGATTTTATTTATTTAATTAAAATTTTATGTAATTTTAGAATTTTTAGGTGAATGATTGAATTTTGGGCACAAAATAGTGTTAATTGTTTAGGCTCAAAATTAATTTAATAAATGTGGGCTATAATTGGATTTTGGATTAACGAAATAATGCTTTGATTTATTTTGGGCTTTAATTGGGACTAAAACAATTTTTTTTTAATTTTGAGCTATTTTCATAATTTTAAAAAGAATAGAGGTTTCGATGAAATTTTACGTATCAAAATAAAGAAAATTTGTCATTTTTCCTTATTCATTCTTCTTCTTTGCCCAGTAACTTGCATAAACCATTTTCTACCTTTCTCTCTCAATTTTTGGCCAAATTGTTCAAATTTAGTCAATTTTCTGTCAAATTTTGGTTGTCAGAAGATTCCTCATCACTTGCTCTTAAAATTGGTAACATTTTGGTTTCGACCTGGTAAAAAAATAACAAAGAGAAAATTTTGGTTTCGAAAAAAAATCCGTGAATTTTTTTGTTTAATCAGCAATTAAAAATTTTTACGAGCTTTTACAAGTTACCATTAAGTTTATTAACCCATTAGAAGCTTGATTTTTAGATTTTGAGCATAAATTGGATTTTGGGTTACTGTTCATTCAAGAAATTTATACTTGATTTTGCATACGAAATATTATTTTGTATTGAATTGAAGTAGAAAATGTAGTATTAGATTAATTTTGTATTGGTTGAAGTGTTTGTTGGAAGAAATTTGGATATTTTCTCTCGGGTGCTATAGTAATTTTAATAGTTATAATAACTTTAATTTGAACAGTAATTGTTTGCTACAATACTTTTCTGAACAGTAACTTTGATATAGATTGTATTTGGTTACTTAAATGAAAATGTGTAACTTTGGGGTAGACGGAAATGTTAATTATAATAAGTTGGTCATGATATTTCATAGTTGAAAATCGGGTAAATGACCTTAATTAGTTAAACTTGGTAATATGTGTAAAACTGAGAAATTTTAGACACTAACACCATAAATATTGCATTTAAAATATTTAAGTTGATTAATTGAATAGTAGAAGATGTGGATTATATATTTGTGGTATTATGCTAGGAGAATCCAAAAGAAGAATCAAGTTAGGCGGGAGGATGGTTAGTGGGAGTGGTTACCCTCCCCTTCTAGTAGTAAATTGTTCATACATTTTATTGTTTTTGAAATTATATGATATTTGAGTATGTTTTAATATTGGAATGAAAATTGTGAATTTTGATGTTTTGGTATGCCAATATTGCATTTACAAAATTGTTATTTGAAATGTTATCGATGTGAGAAATTTATGAATGAAAATAAAATTTATGGCTTCAATCGTTAGTTAATATTTATTATATGCATGAAATTTATGAATGAAAATAAATTTTATGGTTTCAGTCGTTAGTTTATGTTTATTATGATCTAGTCGAGTCTTGTGGCAAATGCGGGGTTTGAGAGCTAGTAAGAATTTTGTTTAATGCACAATATGCGTTTATATTACATTAAAATGAAAATATTTACTATATGCAGAACACATAATTATGCTCTGAATCTGGGTCACCATTGGTACAGGTGACACTAACTAATTGAGCCGTTCTGAAAATGTTTGTAATATGAATTGATTACTGTGCAATTGAAAATTTTGAAAATGTATTGATCTGTTTGAGCATTTATTTTTTATATTGCATCGACATGTGAAACTTGCATGATTTACTTACTGAGATTGTATCTCACTTTTTATTGTAAAAAATTTATTTTCTAGAAAATAACACGTAGAGAAAGAAAGGCGGCCTACGCAGGTAGTTAGGCGTAGAAAAAATTTTGGTTATATGTAATTAATAGAGTAATTGTATGATTGAGAACGAGTTATATAGATAACTCTTTGTATGTGTAAAGAGTTTAGAAATCATAGACATTCAAGAATTATGTAGTAATAATAACAATAGTATGTAAATGATGTAGCATTGTATAATTATTATTGATTAATTATGTAAATGATGTAAATGAGTTATATTTCAACTACAATTAAGAGAGGTCAGAAGCTTATAAATAAAAACTAAAATGAAAGGAAGAGGATTCGAAAAAAAAAGCCTTATGAGAATAGAATATTACTCTGCCAAAAAGCATTTAGAAAAAAAGAAAAGAATAAAAAAGTTCATGCCATTATTTCCCAAAAACCTTAAAAAAAATAGTCACCTCAATTAAGGATAGCCCTATATTGACTTAAGCATCGAAAAGTTATCACTGAATCTCTGATACCTCTGATATTTTCTCTCTGTTCTTCGAGAGTTAACAACACATTAAAGGAGTCACCAACAAGTGTAGCAAAAAATTCCAAAGTGAGGAAAAAGAGCCTAGCTAGTGAAATTTTGTTGTAAAATAAATCATGTATTGACATCTGAAGGGTAAAAAATAAGTATCAACATGTATTAAGTAAGAGATATTGATACAAAAATATAAAATTACAAATTCTTTATAAATAAAATATTGTTCATGTTCATTTATGAAACGAGCATTTCACAATATAAGATTATAACTTTTCTATTTTAAGTGAATGATTTACCTTGATCATTGAAATAGAGACTTTAATCAGAAAAGCTAGTGTATATTTTGTTGGAGATATGCCCTAGAACCAATCGTGTCATACGGTTTAGGGATATCATCCTTATGTATATATATATCTAAA